>JAWNNH010000133.1:0-111990 GCA_035043045.1 Hirtodrosophila alboralis | reverse complement strand
AAGGTATTTTTTTTCTTTTCGCAGTCCTCGATATTTATTTATTTACCTTACTATTTGGGATTTTTTTTTTGTGATTAAACTTTAATTTATTAAACATACAATATTTATAAAGCTTTAAAAATTATTTATTTTCTTTTCTATTTTATAAAAAAAAAATATATCAAAATTTTAATCGAAATAATCTTGATTTGTCAATATATTTTTTAAATTCTTTTATTTTCTCATTTATTTACCTAATTATTTGGGGATTATTTTTTGTGACTGAATTTTAATTTATTGACTATACAAAATTTCTTTTCTATTCTATTTTATTAAAAAAATATAGCAAAATTTTAGAAATAATTTTGATTTGTCAATATTTATTTTTTTAATTTTTTTCTTTTTCTTTCCTTTAATTTATTATTTTATTTATTTATTTGCCTAACTATTTGGTATATTTTTTCTTGCAGAATTTGAATTAATTAAGGCTACAATAAATATAAAGCTTTAAAAATTATTTATTTTTCTTTCTAATTTATAAAAAATATAACAAAGTATTAGAAATAATCTTGACTTGTCAATATTTTTTTTTTATTTTATTTATTTTTGATTTTATTTATTTATATTTTTATATTTAGTTATAATTACAAATTTAATATTTGTTGCTGCTATAGTTTTTCATACTCTCTGATACAGAAAGATGAACGGGTAAATAAAGTAAAAATAGTTGAGATTTAAATGCTGATCAAGTATACATATATAATATAATAATAGTATATATAATAATACAAGAAAATTTTGTTTTTATATAAGAAAAAAATGACTTTAAAATAAACAAACTTTTTAAGGATATAAGCAACATTTTTGATCTATTTTAATTTTGATTTTATATTGAATAGTTCTGATGGCCCCTTTAATATATATATTAGGCTAAATTATTTCTACCTTTTAACTGTTTTATGTGAGTAAAGGTTATACTAATTAAATAATATTTATATATACATATCATATAAAATATATATACAATATATATTAATATATTTTTCAGTATAAATTGTCTCCATTTTTCAATTGTTTCATGAGTGCAATAAATAAATAAATAAATAATATTTATACATACTTTTCAGTATTAAATAACTCTTCCTCCGCCAGCAACTAAATTTTAATACTATTCTTTTTCATTTATTTTAATTAAATGGTTATACAACTATAAAATGATATTAAAAGCTCTCAACTTACATTTTGTGCTAGTTTAAAATTTAATTATATGTCAACGTAATCAAAGAGGGCAAAAATAAATCCTTTGAAGAGCTTAACACAAATTTATAACAACATTTAATTAAAAGCAATTGTTAAGTATTATGAAATAATAAAATAATCAATTATATTTCAATGTTGTAATTTGTTAATGTACTCACAAAAAAAACCAGTTAAAGTTGAAATGTATTTTTAGGTTTTCTTTATAATTTTATATTTTATTTATTTTTATTTTTATTTTTTTTTCTGTTGTATATTTTTGCATTTTCTAATTTAAATATTACAATAAAAGTTCAAACGTATTTTCAGGCTTTATATAATTTTTCTATATATATTTTTTTTTTTCTTTTTTTTTCTTTTTTTTTGTATATTTTTTTTGCATTTTCTAATTTAAATTTTACAAATGCAAAATGCAAAATAGATAATGAGCACACACATAACTTTTGTATGAGATTTTCATTAGCATTTCACTTTGAAAATTTGCCGCAAAACAACAACAATGAGAAAGTTGTGTCATGGGAGGGTAGGGGGGAGAGGGGACAAAAAGCACTTCAAACTTTACGCCGTAAAGTCAACAATGAAGAACAAGCACAATAAAATATATAAAGGCACCACACACACATGTGCCACGCCCCCACACACACAGCATTGACCAAAGGACAATGTGCAAAAAGCTTACAACACACACACACACACATACATATAGAAAAATAAAAAAGGAAAAATAAAATGAAAAAACTGTTGCTTGTGGCATATATAAAAAAATAAAAAAATAAAAAAAATATATTTTTATATAGGAAATGGGAGCGAAAACGAGAACTTATGTTTATTTATGGACGCATATGCTGCGAGTCCTTTCACTGTGTGTGTGTGTGTGTGTTGAGTGTGTGTGTGTGGGTGGTCATGCGTGTGCACATGACACACACACACATACACACATAGTTATATGCACTTTGTGTTGCAACTACAAAAGCGCAACATGTAGCCGGAAGCCCTTAACTTCCACTCTGAAACCTCAAAAAAAAAAAAAAATAATAAAATATAAAAAAAGAAAGAAAAAAAATCTTAAAAAAAAACTTTATAGAATTTCTTTACATTACTTTACATATGTAAGTGTAAAGTGCAAAGCCAACATAAATATATACATAAATATTTTATATATATGCCATATATTATGCACTTTATATTTATTATTATATTTCTATATTTTGGTTTATTTTCTTTTTATTTTATTTTTTGTTTTTGAACTCCACATAAGAATTTATGCACAGGGCCACAAAATGTTGACCCATGTTGTTAGCAAAGCACAACTAAATTCTTGTTTTCGGGATTTTATTTAAAGTGCAACAAGTTAAGGCATAATGTTCGAGTAATAAATACCCTTTACTATACTTGACACCCTAAAATATAATTTTTTGGGCTTTATAGAATTTTAAAGAAATTAATAAACCTTTCTATTCCAATTTTAAATACAAATTTCAAATGGGAAAAAAAAAATTAAAAAAAATATATAAAATACTATTTAAATTTTTACAATTGGGTGAATAATTATAAATAAATGATATAAAAATAATTAAAAAGGAAATAAATAAATAAATAGCACTGTTTACAAATTAACACCTTTCCAAATGGGAAACAAAATATTATTTATATTTTTGAAATCGGGTTAATATTTATAAATAAATAAAATAAAAATAATGAAAAAAAAACCAAAAAAAAATCGAAAATCTACTTCTATTCGATTATCTCAAAAACGTTGCCACCAAACTATTTTTTAAAAATTTTTTTTCAGAATCAGTAATCTATTTTAAATAATAATTTGACTCTAAAAAGAACCGGTATACAAAATACTGTTGCTTAGTGTAATTAAACGCAGTTTCATTTCGCTCACTTTTTAATGGCTACAGGGTATAAAAAAGAAGGAAGAAAAATGAAGTGAAAAAAGACTATAAAGAAGAATGAATGTTAAATGTTATACCTGGTCGCTATTCAAGGGTCGCTTTGGGTCGGATTCGCAAGTCTTTTGACAAATTTACCGCACTTTAAGCATCTAAACATGCAGCTACATTTTAAGATACATTTTAAGCCACATTTTAAGCTGTTGCCAAGATAGCGCCAACAATGAAATTTGAACCTTTTTCTCTTTTTTTTTGTTTGCACAAAATTGATGAAAAATAAAGAAGGGTAAAGAAATAAATAAAAGCAAACAAAGTCGCACTCAAAAAACTTGTGACAATTTTATATAACCCAACAACAAGGTTGAAAACATAAGCAAACAATTTTTAAACAAACAATGAATGTCAGTTTTATACAAAAATGAAGAGCAACAAAATAAGAATAAAAAAAAATAAACAAAAAAAAAGAAAACTAATCAAGCTGCTTTTTGTTGAGTTCATGCCACAAAGCAAAAACAGAACGCAAAAATTTGCACAATTCTTTTACTTTTTTTTTTGAACAGTTTCATTTTATGTTTATAAAATATGCAAAAAAAACAAATAGAAAAAAAATACTTTGATGAAAAACCAATTTAAAGGTAAACAAATATTTGTACTTCATTTAACAATTTGCAATTTTAAATTTATTTTTAAACCCTTGCAGCAAACCTTAGAAAGTATTTATAGCCTTGATGAGAAAAAATATTTTTAAAAAAAATCAAAAATTAATTTTCTTATATTTGTCTTAAAAATAATTTTTTGCATTAAATTTTCCTTCTCATTTTATTTATTATTTAATGCCAATTACTTTAAACTTATTTAAAGATTTATACAATTTAAATTTAATTTGTTTTCAAGCCATTTGCAGCAGAAGAAACCCTTAAAAGCATTTATAGCCTGGATGAGAAAAAATTATTTAAAAAAAATTCTAAAATTCATTTTCTTATATTTGTCTTAAATAGCCTGAATTAGAAAAAATACTTTAACAAAAATCTACTATTGAGTGAAACACTTTCAATTCTAAAGGTATATAAATATTTGGACTTTATTTAACAATGTATACAACTTTAAATTTAATTTATTTTTAAACACTTGCAGCGAAAAACCCTAAAAAGTATTTATAGCCTTGATGAGAAAAAATATTTTTAAAAAAAAATCTAAAATTTAGTTTCGTATATTTGTCTTAAAAATAACTTTCTGTATTAAATTTTCTTTCGCATTTTATTTATCATTTAATGCCAATTACTTTTAAACTATTTAAAATGTATACAATTTAAATTTAATTTATTTTTAAGCCCTTTGCAGCGAAAAACCCTTAGAAGTATTTATAGCCTTGATTAGGAAAAATATTTTAAAAAAAATCTAAAATTCAGTTTCACATTTTCTTTCTTATTTTATTTATTATTTAATTATTTAAGCTATTAAAAATTTAAAAAATTCTCTGCTTGAGCAGCTTAATAGTGCCCAAAATGGACACTCTTCTCCTAAAATTAAAATAACATTATTATAAACATTATTTAAAAAATTGAATTGCTTTCAAGCTGCAGGCAAGCTCAGAATGCACACAAAGTGCTCAGGTTGTCTAAATTTAGTTAATTTAAACAGACAGCCAGTATAGTATACTATATATATAGTTTGGCACACAGGAAGTCCTTCAGGCCATAATTTACTTAGCCAACTTTCGATAGTTGATGCCGAGGAGGCCACACTGTCACACAGTTAATGGACAAACAGACAGGACTCTACTCGGAGGGAGAAACAGAAAAAAAACATCAATTAAGCCGCACATGTCCTTTGAAAGCTAATCAAATCAGATCCTGTGGGGCTTCGAACAAAAATGCAATCAGACAACGACAGTAAACGAACTATTTGTGTAGAAGAAATTGCAATTGAAAATTTTGTTGTTTAAACAGCAAATCAAGGGAAAATTGAGCTGCTTTTTATATGGCATTGGAAAATTATTTTTAAAATAAAAAAAAAAAAATAATTAAAAAAAATAAAATATAAAATAAAAACAGAATTAAATAAAATATAAAATAAAAATAAAATATGAAGCTTTACAAAAACATGGAAGATTTTTTTCTACATAGAAAATGATCGCAAATACCAGTTCTCAATTCCGTAAAATATATTTTAATTCTAAATTTTGTCAAAATTCAGTTGAAGTTAAATATATTTTACGGAATTGAGAACAGGCTTTTGTGGAATTTTTAAAATTTAACTACCTCTCATAATAAGTTTAAATAAAGTATTTCATTAAATTAGAACTAAAATTTCCAGACATCAAGAAATAAAATTTCAAGACATTGAAATTTAAAAAAAAAATTTTAATTAAAAAAAAAAAAATTTTAATACTACAAAAAAAATTGTTAAAAATTTAGAAAGTTGTATTTTTAAAAGTGAAAAAAACAAATTCCTGACTAAAACAATATTCTGCATAAAAATTGGTTGAATGTTGACAAAATTGCAAGTAAGCCTTATAATCAAAAAAAGCATAATATAAAAAATATAGCTAAAAAAAAAAAAAACAAAATAAAAAAATAAATAATAAAAAAATTGTTATTATGTATAAAATAAAAATTATTTGTTTATTTAAAATAAATCTTATATTCGATATAAGTAAAAAAAAAATTAGAAATTAAAATGATTATTCAATATTTATTATAAAAATTGGGAATAAGAAATTTATTTTTAATTTTAATAATAAAAATCAAAATTAAAAATAATTTTTTTATTGTACAAGTTGGCAATTTGTTGAATATTTAAGTCAAAAAATTAATAATAAATTTGATGTTTGAAAAAATTAGAAAAAAAACCATATAAATTTTATTTTTATAAATAAAATAACAAAATTAAAATTATTAATCAATTTTATTATAAAACTCAGAAATAAAAATTATTTTTAAATTTAATAATAAATAAGAAAATTAAAAATAATTTTTTTTTACTATTTGTTAAATATGTAAGTCTTAAAGTGTAATAATTTCTCAAGAAGTTGTAAAAAATATTTTTAATAATAAATATAATGTTTGAAAAAATTTTAAATTAAACGATATACATTTTATTTTTAAAAATAAAATGACAAAGACAATATTAATTTCACTTTTGACATAATGATTTGAGCTGAAATTCTAGTAAAAGACTTTTAGTCTATAAACTGTGCAACAGCATGACAGAGTTTTCAACTCTATTTAATAAATTGTGCTATAAATATTTTTAGAAATTATAGTATTAATCAAACAGAAAGTGAGATTCATGTTTATTGACTTGAAAGCTGCAAGAGTTTGCAAATTAATTTCAAAACTATTTAATAAACAAAATGCAATTAAAAAATGGGAAACTTTGGCTTGCCTTATAAGGAATTCAATATAAATATATTTCTTTGATATGAAATCAATTTTTGTTGTTTGATTTTAAAAAGTGAAACAATTGCTTTTGGCCTACACATAATTTAATATGACTTTAAGTACAGCTAGAGAGAGATATATATAGATATATATAGATATATATGTGTAGTATATATATAGATATATATAGAAAGGTGTGCTCTATTATTGTGGGCTCACTTGTGTGTTGGCTGAGGCTTAAATCAATTTTGGCTTTGGCTTTGGTATTGTGATCAAATATGGCTTATTGGGTTTCAATGTTTGGCTATTTGGCTATTGGCTATTGGCAAGACGACTGTAAACAACGGCAATTGACGTCAGTGGCAGCTGTTTTTGCCTCATGTTGTAAGTTGTAAGCATTTTCGTGCCCCTTTTAACTTTTATGTTAAGGCCAAAACTGGCCTTGGGGCAGCAGCAGCTATGAGGCACATTGTTAAATCGATTAAAACGCAGAAAACTTTTGCAGTTTGTTGTTGCCACAAAAAGTGTAGCAAGCTCACTCTAATACCCTAACTCTGCCTCGCTTCCTGCAGCCTGATAATGTCATGAATGTCAGGCTCAGTCCAGTCAATTTTCTAGCTATATCCTGTTTATTCTGTTTACATATATCCTGGCACAAAAACACGTCAACATCAGGTGCAAAAACTTTAGCAATAAGTTAAGTCAAAAGTTTCAACGTTACGCTAAAAGTTTTTCTAATTAGCAAAACTCTTTATTTTTCCATTTTTTTCTATTTTTTTCTCTTAGATCTTTCTCGTTTGTCATCAAAAAGGCAAATCCCTTGAGCACTTGATTGACCAAAAAGACGTCAAAACAAATTTTATATAGTTCATATAATATTTACTTTGATAAGCATTAAATTAAGGTTTTTTTTTTACTTCTAAAAGTTAAGCAAATAAACGAAAACTTAGCAAAATGCGTCAACTGAAAAAATAAAATGTAGATAAGTTATCAGTTATCAGGCAAGAGCAGAAACTGAAACTTGGTAACGAACTTAAAAAAAATTCCACAAAAATTAAAATAAAACAATTAAAATTTTAACTGTAATTAGCCTAATTTTTAATGGGTTAAATCTGTGTATTTATTATTAATTTCATAACTCAATTCCCAAAAAAATAAATTTATAAATCTCTTTTTTTTTTAAAAGTCTGATTGTCTTTTTTTTTAATTTCAAACATTTTTCTACAGTACGAGTATATAAAAGACGAGCATTAAATGCAATAATATTTCCTTTTATATGTGGGCGATTTTTTCATTATTTATTCGCATTTTGTATTGTGCAGCAGCTTTATATTAAATATACATTTATATGTACATGTTTATAAGCATTTTCTGAAAGCTGCAAATTTATGCGTTTCATAAAAGAACAAAAGACACAAAAACCAGACAAATTAAATATATAAAAAAATATATAGAAAAATATATACACAGACGAGGGTGAATTAAACAATTCTCAGCGAAAGAAATTTCCAACATAATTATATATACATAAATTAAAAGTTGATTTTGATTAAAAATTTTGACTAAAATCAACAGAAATAATTTATCGATATTTGTTTAAATCTTGTTTATTCCTTGACAATCAAATTAAAAAAAAAAAAATGTACAAATTTTTTAATTGATTTTCAACAAATTTGTTTTTTCTTTATTTAAATTTTTTTAAAATTAAATAATTATAATTCATTCATATCTTATTCATTTATATTTTTTTCATTTATTTATATACTAACCTAATTATTTATTTATTTAATAATTTATTTACTATAATTTCTGTAGTAAATAATTTAATAATTATTATTTATTATTATATTATTCAATTATATTTTTTTATTTATATATTAACCTAATTATTTATTTATTTGTTAATTCATTTTTTATAATTGTTCATGTAGTAAATAATTTAATTATTATTTTTTATTTTATAATTAAATAATTATAATTCATTTATATTTTATTAATTTATATTTTTTTTATTTATATATTAACCTATTTATTTATTTATTTAGTAATTTATTTGCTATATTTCTTGAAGTTAATAATTTAATTATTTTATTGTACTTATTAAATTAATAAGTTATTATTATTATTATTATTATAGAACTTATATTTTTATATTTTTATTATAGAACTTATTTATTTATTTCTCTTTTATTTGTTAATTAAATTGTTTATTAAATTTATTATTTATTTACCTAATTAAAATTAAATTAATAAATTATTTAGTTATTTATTATAGAAATTATTTATTTATTTCTTTTAAAATGTGTTCATTCAATTATTTATTAAAATAATTCATTATTTATTTACCCAATAAATTAATTATTATTTCTGGCTTATTTATATTTATTTTTATATTTTAATATATTTTCTATATTTATAATTTCTATTTTTATTTTTACATTTTGAAAATCCATATTTTTCAAAGCTCTACCAAACACTTTGATGCCAAATAAAACTCATAAATTGTTTTAAAAAACCCATTAAAAATGATTTCTTGAAGAAAATATTAAGTTCATAAACTAAATCAAAAGTTGCTGCTACTAAACCAAACTTTCTGAGAATCATTAAAAAGTTTTCTTCAACTTTCTACAACTGTTTCGCTGACAAAAACAAAATATATTCGATGGTCAAAACTCATTGAATATTTGATGGACCCTCGTTGCAAGTATTACTACTCGTATATATTTATTTATAACATTTTTGTAAGTGGAACGACGACACAAAGTCTAATTTACTGCTAATAAAAAATGCGACGAAGGAAAAATGCTTTCAATATTTTTCACAGCAGCAGCAGCAGCAGCAATAATAACAATAAAAAAAGAAAAAAAATTCATTTATATTTTTATTTATTTTTGCTGCTTTTTTTTCTGACACACAAAAAATTGTCACAGGCAGCGACAACAACAAAAAAAACAACAACAACTGTCAAAAACTTGTCAAAGTTGTGCTGTGTGTGTGTGTGTATATTCCTGTTATATCGACCGATTTTTCCAATTTTTTGTTGGTTCCATTGACAAGCCAAACATATTGACAGCTCATATTGGCCATGTCCATGTTAGCCAAGGCTCATATCGTGCGTTAATTGGCTTTTAAAAGTCATTTAGTGGTTCTATCTCGCTTTTAACGCGTACAACACGACGTATGCGCAATCTTTGGATTTTCCTTACTTAAATGTGACACCAAAAATTGCCGTTTAGGGTATTTGGCCAACAAAGCTCACGTGCTTAGCCTTTATCGCTTGACTAATAAAACAAACAAAAAAACTATAGAAATAAATATAAGAAAAAAAAAAGAAAAACATTTAACAGCCAACTAAATTTATCTATTTTCTATTCTTATCTTTAGTTCAATGTTTTTTCTTTAAATATTTAAACAGTTAGCGTTTGCCCAGATAATCTACAACTGCGTTTTTGCTATATTTATTAATTTTTTTATTATTTTAATAATCATATTACGAGACATTTTATAAAATAAAATAGAACGCAATCAATTGAACTTTGCACTATCAAAAGTGTTAAATTTAAGGGCTCAATGTCAATTTAAAATTAGTTTAAAGTAAATAAAATTGAGTTGAGGCAATAAAGTGGATATACCTATATATATATAGACTTTTATATACCATAAACAAATTATTTATATTACATAATTTAAATACTTTCCACAGAAATAGTTTCAGAAAATATAAAAAAAAATTTTGCTACATTTTTGTATTTTTCTTTTGATTTTTAAAATAAATTAAAAAATTGTTTGAGTAATTTATGTTACATTTCTTGTACAATTTTTGTGTACTATGAAATATAGCTTTAACTCTAAAATTACCAAAAAATATATTTTTTTTATGCCCGAAACTATTTTTAAATGTAAACATATTTTTTTAAATTAAAAAAAAATTAATTTACATTTTAGGATTTTATTTTCGTTGAGAAATAGTGCAGTGAAATATTTACACTTTGCATTCCCAGAACACATTAAAAAATAATTTACAAACACAATTTTTGAAGCTTCTTATAAACTTGACTTTTGACATTCTCTCAAATCAGTTTTTGTTTCTAAAAAATATACTTATGCCAGTATTAAAATATATATATTTTCGGCAGCTGATTACTTGCTAATTTAATTCAAAGTTTGTCTTGTGTCTTTATTAATCAGACGACATCCATTCTAATTAGTTTGATGACTCTTTTATCAACAAAAAAAAATAAATAAAGGACAGCAAACAACAAAATGCAAATTAACAAAAGTTGAAATTGTAATCACATGAAGCTATAGAAATAATCCAAAGAATTCCAAAATGTTGCCCTTCAAGAGTATCTAGCTCTCATTAGGATATTTATTACTTATTACAAATTTAATTTTCATTTCCGTTCTTTGGTCTAAGAAAGAGTTAAGCTTCATTTGTCTGCTCAATGAAGCATTTTCAAAGAGGATTATCTATTATTGTGTGAACAATAAAGACAACTTTAAGCAGTAACTAAAGATTTTAGATATAGTATATTATTTTTGATATATAGTTGAATTTATTTTTGTTAAATTTGAGACGACTTTATTAAATAGAAAGTTGAAATATCACATTATAAAATATTTAATTGATATTTTTTTTTGTTAAAAATAAGTCAAATTTCGCTTGAATAAATATCTTAAAAATAGCTTATTAATTTCGTATTTAAATAATACCAACATAAAAGCAAAATAGTTAATATGTCTTTATAAAATATTTACAATATATAAATATATAGTGATATTTTTGCTGTTAGATTCGGAAAATTTGGTTTGAATATAGCCTTAAAAATGGCAAAATTTTATGGTATTTAAAATATACCAACATAATGCAAAAAAAAATACAATTTATGCTAGATTCAAATAATTCCAGAGATTTTCAATTTTTGTAACAAAGAATTAGAAATTCTGCTCGCCCTGCCAACTTTACAACAAGGTGCTGCCAACTTATGTGCATCAAGAAAATATAGAAAATTGATATTTAGACAAGTTTCGAGCTCTTTTAATGAATAAAACTATATAAATAACATTTTAATATTTTATATTTATATTTTTAATCCGACATATTAGCGAAAATATACATTTTCAGTTTATAAACCCCTGTTTTATTTAATTTTTTAGCAAGTTCAAAGCAACAATTAGTGGTGTCTAATATAAGTTATAAATACTTATAGCTCTCTTGAGATTATATACTCATTCTTATCGATCGATTGAGCTAATTGTTAAGTGCTTGTCTAGAATTTTGCGCCCACATAAGCCAAAAATGCCACGAAAAATTAGATAGAAATATTGATGAACTTGGGAAATTGTTTGCTTGTTTGCTTGCTTCTCCGCCGGAGATAGATAATGAAATGGGGCGAAGAATAAAAAAAAAACTGAAAGATATATAAAAGGAAAAGGGGGAGGGTGGCAGGGCTTGTTATGCAGAGGGGGATTTGTTATACAGAGTCTGAACTTTTGCTGTCGAAGGTCGTTTGCTTTTATTGGAAGACTTTTGCTTTTGCTTTTTTGCTTTTTGCTTTTTTTTCATAGCAAGGCAATTAAACAGATTTTCAATTTTTTTTGAAAATTCTCTCAATTTTTTTCTTTTTAACTTTTTTATATGCGCAGCATTTGAAATGAATCAAATTATGAATATATAAAGCGAAAATTATGTGTTTTAATTTTTTGGCGCCCACGCAATAATGGAAAAAAATTAAAAACCACTTTATTAATAATAAATTATGAATCATTATTTACATATAATTAATCAGAGGGAAAATTTTGACTTTTTGATTTGACTTATATAAGCCAGGCAAATTAGTTATAAGTTAAGTTTGTGGCAAAAAGCGTAAACTAATTAATAACCTTAAGTTGCGTTAAGTTCTGTTAAGTTTTGTTAAATTCATTGAACAAACTTTTTGCTCGCTCGCAAATTGAATTAAGCCCCACACAACGCATTAACTTTATTTTTGTTTTTTTTTTTGTTTGTTTGGCCCACAGGTAAAAACAGGAAAAACACAACACATACGGGCCAAAAATTTATTGCGCATACGCCATGTAGTTCAGTACAGCTCGAGTTTTATTTTATTTTGTTTATTTAGCGAGTGTGCGTTCTATTCTTATCCCTGTAGCTAGGGTAAACTTTATGCCAAAAAAACAAAACAAAAGCAAATAATGAAATAAAATTAAATTAAATTAATTTGCATATAGCGTAGCGCAGAAGTTTCAGCGTACAATTATTGTTTTTGTTTTTACAATATCATAAAACGCAAAAAAAAAAAAACAAATATTGCAAAAATAAGAAGAAAATCAACAAAAATTTTCATTGAAATTTTTTTTAGACATTTTTTTCACCTCTAAATGAAATAATACATAAATTGAAACAAGAAACAAGCAACAAGAAGAGAAAATTGAACGCTAAAAAGAAATGAAAAAGTAATAACAAACTGATGGGATTTTCACGTGCAACGAAAAAAAGGAAAATTATGAAGGAAAAAACAGGAAAAGCAACAAGAAAAAACCCTTGTCAATGGCACACACAAAAAGGACCTTTCCTGCCTCCCCCCGCAGCTGCCAATACAAAATGCCTTTGAGCTGCGGCACATACAAAAAAAAATAAAAAATAAAATAAAATAAAAAATAAAACTTTTTCTTTTTTCCTGACTTATTACAAAATTGTAGCCTCCCCTCCGCTGCTACACATAATTAAAAGCTGCTAGAGAAAATACCATATAAAATATATATATATATGTTCCTCTTCCTCATGTTTTTTAGCTGCTTTATTATGCAAAAAGAAAAAAAAAAAAAAAAACAATGTAAAACAAAGCTCCTTATGAGCTTTACGTATGCGATACGCTTAATTACGATTCGAGCCCCAAAAAAAAATAAGAAAAATTAAAAAAAAAATAAAAGGAAGCTTGATACACAGGAGAACCACATACTGAACAGAAGAACGAAGATTCGTTAAGCTCCAATAATGTATTACATTCATCTCAAGTTCCCAGTAGCAGGCGCAACTCAATCAATAAAGCAACACCCCCACTGTAGCACCCACTGTATCTCCCACTGTATCTCCCACTGTATCTCCCACTGTATCTCCCAGTGTATCACCCACTGTATCTCCCACTGTAGAATGCCATACAAGCCATCCATCGAAAATGTAATAAGACGCCAGGGCCATAAGCGTTGGCTCGTCCAGGAAACGTGCGGACATGCAAGGAATCTAGCTTACAGGACTACTCTCAATGAAGAAGACATGATATAGCAATTTTCCTGGCAGAAGTCGAACATTTAATGCTCTCTTGCAGTAGTATATATTGTAGGATCTAGGCCAACAACTCCTATTCAATTATTTATTCACAATCTTAATAGGAAAAAAAGTTTAATTTCCTCTCAATCGATAAATATAAAGTTAAACAATTTTTAATTAAATTTTTCTGAAATTAGTAATTTATAATTTATATAGGAAAAAGCAGTTAAACTTTTTCCTAATCGATAAATGTAAAATTATAAAATTTTAATTAGAATTTTTCTAAATATAAAACCCAAAGAAATTTATTACGATTTTATATTTGTATTTACTGAATATAGGAAATAAATAAGTTTTTCATATATAAACTCGTGTTTCCAAAACCTATAATCAAATATTCATTAACATGTTTAATGTTTATTAAATTAGAGAATTATTTAGTTCGAAATTCTTGATTTTTTCTAATTCAGTTTTGTATAATCATTATCTAAAATTAAGCGACTTTTCATATAAAAAATCATTTTTTTAACAGCTTTTAGTTATGGCAATCCGACTTTAATCAAAATTTAAAATTGTTTATAAGAGAATTATGTCGAAATTTTTTGCTATTTTCTATTTTGGGTGATTTTATTTTTAATTATAACAATCAGATTTTTTTCAAATTTATATTAGCTTGTTACAATTAATAAATTATTTAGCTCGTAATTCTTAATACAATTTCATTTTAAATATATATATATATTTTTTTTTTACTGAAATTCGAAGCATAAATTTATAAAAACTAAAAATACTGCTGAAATACTAAACACTGAGTTCCAAAAAAATTTTTTTTAGCAACTAAAAACCATTTGTACCCAACTATAAATTTGATATTAAAATAAACTGAAATTTGATATTTTTATTGTGTGTTTTTTAACTTTTAGTAAATTAAATTTAACCCAAGTTTTTCCCAATTCTATATCATGCAAAATTCTATAAATGCAAGTGAATTTAATTCACGAAATTTTGGTGAATATAGAAATCAAAGAATTTTTATACTTTTGTTTTATTTAAAACAAGTCTCTATGCCTTGTTCCAAACCAAACCAAAGTATTATATATATATATATATATAATTAATATATATATTCACAAAACATATCATTTGATTTTTCTATATATTTTAATAACCCTTACTTTTGTAAGGGTATAAATAATATTCAAAAGAAACGAGATAGCATTAGTTAAAGCTAGTCGTTCCTCGCCGCAGGCTATTGAATTGTATACGGTACATAAGTATGTATTTGCTCTGTTTCTTGTCCGCCTATTCCCCCCCAACACACAACCCCAAGTCTCATTCTTAGGCCCATTTTCTGTCCCAGTTCCGTTCTCATTCCCATTCCTTTACCCATTCCCATTCCCATTCCATTCCCATGTCCCACACCCTTATAGCATTCCTGGCTTTGTGTGTGTGTGTGTGTACGTCACCAGTTTCGTCGCTTGTTTCGAATTGTTTGCGCGTGACTAACGTGGACGGCACCTGCCCCCTCTCTCCCTCCCTCTCTCACCTTACAGCCCCCACCCTGCCCGGCAATGTTGATAGATGACGAAGTTTGATGGATATGTACGTGTGTGTGTGTCATGTCACACATAAAATATTCTTATAGCCAAGTGCAACGACTATTTGCTTAAGTTGAAATAGTATATATACTAAATGTTGAGTATAAGTCGAGCATTAGCCACTTGATGGCACACACTTGAAAGCTTAATCAGCAATTGTCTGTCCCCCCAACCTCACACTCCTTGCCTTTTCTTTGCTTTTTCTTAGTTTTTTATTTGTTTAAGCATTGCCGCCACCCTTGAAGCTATTGATAAGCGCATAAAATATTTAATCGCAAACAATAATCGTGAAGAAACAGATATATTTATATGTATGTGTAATATAGAGCAGCAGCAAAAACAAACTACCCGACGGCTATATGCTCTGTACTCCAAAAGATCAGCAATAGTTTCTCTATTAAATTTGTTGGAGGTGGGAAAGTTAAAAATATAATAAAATATCGAAATTTCTATTTATTCTCAATTAATCGTTGTGGGGCCGCCAGTGATCGCGGCTGACTTACACACGGGCGAAAGAGTAAACAGCGAAACATTGCAAGAACTCAACATTCCCTCTTCAACTTTCAAGAACAGAGTATAAGAAGAACAAGAACACAAACACTCACCTGACTTTGACGCTGCTGCTGCTGTTGCTGCTAAACCACAAAACGGAACGACGACAACAACAACGTTGACGTTTCTCTCTATCTCGCTCTCACGTTCGCTGGCACAATTGCGCTCTCTCTCTCTCTTTATTCGGGGTCCACTCAATGACTTTTTACTTCTTTCTTATGATGATTGCTGCTGCTGCGGCGGCTGTTGTTGTTGTTGCTGCTATTGGCTAAAACCAAATTTAATTTGTTACTCTTGAGTTTGGTTGTTTGGGTTTATCGGGGCGCAAAACGTAGACGAAGTCGAAGGCGAACGCAAAGGCGATGGCGTGGGCGAGGGCGAGGACGTCGGGGTGAAGGCTCTTACGGCGAAATCAAAGCTTCAACTACTGCTTGCTGCCGCTACTGCTGCTGCGCTGCTGCTGTCGTTACAGCGGCAATTCTGCCCGCGTTTTATTTTGTGTTTGTTTGCTTGCTTGTGTGTGTGTGTGTGTGTGTAACTTTGATGTTTCAACAAAATATATTTCGTTTGATTTGATTGAAAATGAGTATTTGCTACGCACACACAGACTCGCACAAAATGTAATGAATGCTTATTTTTTCTTATCAGTTTTTAAATTTCCGTTAGTTACCAATAAGAAACATTGATTTATGTTTTTTTGCTTAATCTTATACAATATATCTATACCAAGTAAGTATATATATACATTTTAGCTATGTAATTGTTTAATTAATTGTGTCTGTGAATTATTTGCGCTTAAATAAACATTTAATATTTTCTGCGTGTGTGCACAACAATTTGTACATACATACATACAAACATATGCAGATAGGTAAGTGCGTATGTAGGTATGTATGTATGTTTCGTGGGCTTGTTTGTATTGTTTATTTGCACTTGTGTGCTTTGTGCTTTTGGGCCTGTCTACGACACAGCAGTTGTTGCTCTCTGCTCTCTGCGACGCGCTCTCTCTTGTCTGCTGCTTGCACAACTCCCACACAAACACACACACGCACACAGGCCTACTTGGATGCGAGTGCGTGTGAGTGTGTGTGTTGGAAATCTTTGTGTGACAATGTGTGTGTGTACACCTGCTGTGATTGGCACTTGGCATATTTAAAAACTCGCCCGTTTTGTTTTTTTTTTTTTTGAAAGGGCGGCACAACCCACAGCACCGTTAATATCGATGACCGTGACCCAATTGAAAATTGCATTTCGATAGACGATAGACGCACACAATTCGATTAGCCGCACTTATAATCAGAGAGTGCATTATCTTTCAAGTGTAAGTTCGAGGTGTCAACAGTCTTTTGAATTCAATTAATTTATCAAAGGCATGCGCAATTAATTAATCAATGATTGCGGCGTATATATATAGTATATATGTATTTATGGTCTGTACATTAATTAAATAATAGGCCAACACACAGACACACGCACACTAGAGTTGTGCATTACAGTACAATTGTACTAATAGGTTTAGTAGTTCAATTTGTGCTAAACGATCGTTTAGTTCGTTTAGTTCCTAAACACTTTTTTGTTCAATTGAAATATATTATTGTTTGTCACATTGAAATGCTAATAGACAGTCTTAATTATTTGCAAAAAAACTGCATTAAATTGCATTTAAATTCATATAAAGAAAACGTACTAAAATCGTTCTAGTACGATCGACAATTAGTAGTATATTTAATACATATTTTCTACGTGCTTTTTAAAATCTTCTTTTGTTTGTCACATTGCAAAGAGAACACTATTATATTTATTCACTAATTTAGGCAGCATAATAAGCAACAACAATTTAATTTGTATATCATAATTAAAACTGCATTTTCATTCATAGTATTAAAAAAAAGCGTACCTACAATTAGTAGTATATTTAATACCTCGATCGAGCTTATTCTGAACAATTTGATGCAACACTGTTCTGTACACACACACACACACTATTACACTTATCGCAAACGCAATTAGATCAACTGATTAGGGATGATAAAGTATTGTATGGGCGCACTTGTTCATTAAACGTTCGCAAAACCGGCATTTGTTATAGCCCGGTTTACCCACACCACATCCCCCCGCTTACACTACCATCAAAGTCAAACGCATTTATGACCACGAACAGCCCCAACACTCGGCAGCCTGGCCTAAGCGCGTTTATTGATTGTCCCCCCCAAAAAAAAAAAACAGTAAGACAGCAAACGAGGAGAAGCCCCCAACAGGCGTCCCCAAAAACCTTGCCGACGATGGCGACGACGACGACGACAGCAACAACAACAACAAGCAGAGGCAAGTGATAGGTAGATTTTTGTATGTATATATTTTGTTGTGGGAGCCTGCCGAATGCCGACTGTCGACTGTCGACTGGCTGCGCCCCCCCTTGATGCCTTCGCCCACCTGACCGACCGTACGCCTTCCGTTCACTCCTCGTGCATATCGCGCCCTCGTTTTTTATTACGCGCACATTTTTACATACACTTTGCACAATCAAAAATCTCTAATGTGAATTGTTGTAATAAAATAGCTTTTCGACTGCGCTGCTTTTTAACACACTTGGTATATTTAATTCATATATTTTTTTTGTATTATTGGTTTAATTACTTTTCAATTTTCAAACGCACGTAGTACGCATAAATCCGATATCCGATGTCCGACAGAATATAAACTACCACTGGCGACGGCACACGTTACTATAATACTGAAACTCGGATTCTTATTGGGCCAACTCGATACATTTGTCAGCCGGTGGTATCGGTTGACTGGGCGTTGCCATCTAGTTGTAATGTGGAGTAGTTATTGTTGTGACGTCACAAGATGGCGTCGTTGCATTTTGCGTGATTTTACAGGGTGGCAACATAGCTAGTGAAAGTGAAAACTGATTCAGTTCATTTCGCTCAAATTTATTAATCATAATTCTAACATTCAATAGCATTTAAATTGAAATCGGATTGTAATTATAAATATCAAATTGTAATTATATTTTAATGAATAAATTGCTCTTTAAACTTGTGATCTGCTCTTTAGCTTTATATCGAACATTTTAGAGAACACAAAATTAAAGTCCAAAAATGTACCTTTTTTAAAGCTGTAGTGTTTTATTATCTTTGAAAAAATAAAAACAAAGCAACATTAGCCCCAAAATTTATTGTCTTCTTTTAATTGTAATATTTTTTTAAATTATCGTAAATCATTCTCTACATATCGATATATCACTAACATCTCTAACAATTTATTCCATCACTCTCGTCACCACACAAACCATTCAGTGCCGTGCCGTGTATGTGTGTATGTACATACTGTAATTTATACATTTTCATTGAAAATATTAATGGTTATTGCAGTATAAGTGTTTAAAGTTGCTTTAGATAAGCAGGCGATGGCTTTCTGATTGTATTAACAGCTAAGAACATGGCCTCTGTCAAAATTTAATCACTTTCACTGGCATCAACCAGCTGAAACATCGCGGAAGAAAGAGAAAAGCAAAAGTGTTCCCAAAAAAGCAAAAAAAAGAAGAAAAAAAAGTAAAATCACCAAATGAGCATTTGTATGGTTGGTTATGATAATTAGCTGACTGTGATTCATTTAAGAGCAGCGCTGCACTTAAAGAAAGCAACGACAAAAAGACGAAAAAGGAAGAGAAGAGCGAAGAGAGAACAAAGGAGTTGGAGTTTCAACGTTTCACGCTGGGCATAGCGTTAACCACCCACCCACCTGACACCCACACACACAACACACACATACACAAACACACTCAACCATACATCAGCATTTCGCTGTATCAATAATCATAGCATGGGCAACGACGATAATCGACGTAAAAAGACACCCTGTGGCTGTTGCATGTCTGTGTTCAAGTGGATACCCGTACTTTTTATATTCGCCGTGATCTGTTGGTCCTACTACGCCTATGTGGTAGAGCTATGTGTTCGTGAGTAGCGTCATCTATATATAATTATTACTAACTATATAACTAATTATATTTCTATTTACAATTTGCAGACAATACGGAAAATACAATATCCATGATATTCATGTTGTTCTTTTATCACATATTTCTGGTACTATTTCTATGGTCATACTGGAAAACCATTTCCACATCGGTGGGCCGCGTGCCGGATCAAGTAAGTGCAACAATCATTAGGGTGATTCACACGCCTTTTACCCCAACTACTGATAACAAACGGCAAAACAAACGCTACACAATGCGATAACGTTAATTGAGCAGTGGGAATTTGAAAATTTCCTAATATATCTTTAAATTTTCTATACCCTATTATCCAAGAAATTGTGTGAAAGAGGCGTGTCTGAATCCATAAAAAATGTATAAATATACATTTTTATTTATTTATTTAGTTGGAGGGTCATTTAATAAGTATTTACCAAATCTAGCAAATTTATGCTTTAATTTTAAATTTGAGGGTCGCTTAATAATTATTTTTTAAAGTCAGCAAATTTATGCTTTAATTTAAAAACAAATCGATTATTTTTGCTGCCAAAATTGATTCAATAACTATAGCAAAGTTTAGATTAAAAAAACGATTAAATCATTTGAATTATTTTAATCTTTTAAAGTGAAAAATCAGAGTTTATGTAAGAGCTAAAACTCCAAATTAAATCAAAGATAAAGAAATCGAAAGAAATTTATTTAAAAGGTATATCAAAAAATGTTGTGAACTTTGTAAAACTTATCTTTGATTTAAGTTGGTGTTTTACCTCTTAAATAAATTTTTAATCTACATTTCTTTCGGTTTCTTTTTAAATTAATACATAAATATATATCTAAACTTTGCTATATATATCAATACAATTTAGGCAGCAAAAAAATTCGATTTCTTTTTTAAATTAAAGCATAAGTTTCCTAGTATAGTATATAGTATTAAAAGTCTGTGATTCCTTTAGCTTGACTTTATAAAAATTATTATTATTATTATTAATAAAGTTCAAAACTGTTCAAATGAACAGTGAAAAAATATAAAGATAGCTTAGATATCAATTATGATAGTATAAATATTTAAAAATAGAATATTGGAAACGGGAATATAATATATAGGACCTAGAAAAATCTCCGACAAAATTCACATTAACATATTAAGCATTAAAAGACAGTTATTGCAAAACGAATTTTTAATTTTTGGAGCGACAGAATACAAAGATTTTTATTTTTCAATAAAAAAATTGTAAACTTTTCATTATTAAATATTAATTTATTTTTATTAATATTATTTTTATTTTTTCAATACAAAAATAATTGTAAACTTTTCCTTAAAAAATATTAAGTAAAATTTTGTAATATCTATTTTATTGCATTTAGATTATTTCACCGAAAACAAAATAATTAATTCTTAAGTTTTTTTTTAATAAACTTGCAAATTAATCGATATCTTAGAGATTTATCAAGACAAAAAATAAATAATCTAATCAAATCATGGTTGAAAATGCAAAGTTCATTCTTGGAGAATATTTCTCTCTCCAAAATTTATTATGATTTTTTTAAAATATAAATATAATAACTATTATAATCCCTAATGAAAATTCATTTTTTGCTGCTCAAAATATTTGAGTAAAACTAAGTAAATTATAATTTTTATAATATATAATATTATTTAGCCTAAAATTGACTTTTTAAATGTAAACTTTTTTTTGTAATAATTTCCATAGCAACTCCGCAAAAATATATAAAACTTTGTCTGTTTAGTAATTATATATTTCGAAATAAAGTAAATCTATATTTAATGAATATTTTAATATTTCAGTGGCGCATACCCGAGGAGGAAGTGAATCAGCTATTTCGTGCGGATAATCAAGAGACGCAAAAACGCATTTTAAATAACTTTGCGCGTAATTTGCCCGTTACAAATCGGTGAGTAAATTTATACATATAAAATTTATTCATTTATTAAATAAAAAGAAATCTTTTTATACATTTAGCACAATGAATGGCTCTGTGCGATTTTGTGAGAAATGCAAGATCATAAAACCGGATCGTTCGCATCATTGCAGCGTTTGCAGCTGCTGTGTATTGAAAATGGATCATCATTGTCCCTGGGTTAACAATTGCGTTAACTTTTACAATTACAAATTCTTTGTATTGTTTTTGGGATATGCATTGGTCTATTGTTTATATGTTGCCTTTACAACATTGCATGATTTCATACAATTCTGGAAGGTAAGTTATATTTTTTATTTAATTTTTATTTTTTGAATTGTTACGCACAGATTATATATATTTTGTTTAGTATATTTGGATTGAATCATGTTTAAATATGTTTATATATTAATTGTGCTTTTTTTATGAAATTTAATTATGAAGGAAAATTGTAGTTTGATATAAAAATGTTTTCATAAAATAGATAAAACTAAAATCTAAATTTTACTTAATAAAATTATCAATTAAAGTGAGCATAAAATTTGATAACAATTTATAGCTAGCTAATTTTATGTTAACTAGTTATTAAAGATGAAATTGAAATGAAAATCGAATAATACATAATTTTCAAAAATTTCGGAGCTAAAAAACTTGAGAAATATTATAAGATTTTAACAAAAATTTTAAAGAATTTAATAAAGAATTTGCTTAGCCTTAAAATAAAAAAAATGTATAATTTTTCAAAAATTTTATATTTGTTTAAAATTGAATTTCTTTTCATAGAAAAATTACATATTTATTAAAAATAACTTAAAAAATGTACAATAATTAAATATTTTTGGTTAAAAACTTTTCAAGTCGTATATGACATCGATTTAGAATTATTTCTGGAATACCAAAATTTCACTTTTTTATTAATTCAATTTTTTTAAATAATATATTATAAAATTTTAACAAAATTTAAAAAGTATTTAATAAAGAAGTTGCGTAGCTTTCAAAAAAAAAAAATTTAATTTAACAAAAATTTAATATTTCTTAAAATTGAATTTCTTTGAACGGAAAAATTACATATTTATTAGAAATAAATTAAAAAATTTACAATAATTAAATATTTGTTAAAATTGAATTTCTTTTCATAAAAAAATTACATATTTATTAGAAATAAATTTAAAAATGTACAGTACAATATTCTTGGTTAAAAACTTTGCAAGTCGTATATGACATCGATTTAGAATTACTTCTTCAATACCAAAATTTCACTTTTTTATTTATTCAATTTTTTTTTATTATTATATATTAAAAGATTTTAACAAAATTTAAAAAGAATTCAATAAAGAATTTGCGTAGTTTTAAAAAAAAATGTGTAAAATCTTATAAATATTTAATAATATAAATATAACAAATATGTTAAAATTTAATTTCTTTTTATAAAGAAATTACATATTTATTGGGAATTAATTTAAAAATGTGCAATAATTAAATTTTTTAAACTAAAAACTTTGCAAGTCGAATATGACATCAATTAGAATTATTTCGGGAATTCCAAAATTTCTCAATTAAATTTATTCGATTTTTGTATATTTTATTCAATTGTTTTAAATTGCTTTAAAAATTTTTGTTTGTTTAATATAATAAAATAATACATTTAAAAATTAAATAAAAGCTAAAATAATTTTATAGACAAAAAGCAACTGCAACTAAAATCAAAAGCGCAACTAAATATAAATATAAATTTAATCCAAAAAATGACTAAACTTAATATGCAACTAGAGCTAGCGCTTAGTAGCTGCATAATTTGTTTATAATAATTATATATATATAAGTACTAATTTATAAGTATATATAATAATTTAATAGTATATTAAGATTGAAAATGCATATCCGGTACAGACTCAACTACCTGGCGGCGGCGGCATGGGACGCTTTCATATACTCTTTCTATTCTTCATATCCATCATGTTTGCCATTAGTTTGGTTAGCTTATTTGGCTATCACATCTATTTGGTGCTGATGAATCGCACCACATTGGGTGAGTAGGAAAATTTAAATTTAAATATTTATATTATATATATATAATAATAATTTTTTAATTAATTTTTTCAGAGGCATTTCGTGCGCCCATCTTTCGTGTTGGCGGACCAGATAAAAATGGTTATAATCTGGGACGTTATGCCAATTTTTGTGAAGTATTTGGCGATGATTGGCAATACTGGTTCCTGCCCATATTTACCAGGTATGTTTTGTTAATTATATTATTTTTATTAAATCATTAAATTCACCTTTATTTGATTTTCACTTGCACTTTTCAAACTAATAATGTGCTGCACACTGTAAAGAGACAAAGAAGCGTTTTTAGTACTTCTCTTTAGTTGTTGTTGTTGTTTTTGTGTGTGTGTGTTTTTGTATTTTGTTTGTTTAAAAAAAAAATATAAAAAAATATTTAACGCTTTTCTACAATTTGGCAAGTTAAAGGCATGCTTTTAAATTATTTATAATTGCTTATTAAAAAGACGAAGCTATTTTATAAACATATTCCAATCCAATCAACATTTAAATGTTGTTTGCACTACACAAAATTACTTTTAAATATAATTTTTTTTAATAAAATAAGTCAGGGCAATATATTAATATATATTATACTCAGCTCTCAAAAAAAAACCTTTTACAATAAACAAAATAATTATACAAGTGTAAGTTGCGTTTAATCCTGTTCTTGGCAATTTATTTTGAATTACAATTAATTTATAAAAAAATTATAAACTGCCAAAGGACTTGTTTAAATCATAACCAAATATTATTTTGTTAATTTTCTTTTTTTTAATTGTAAAATTAATATAGTTTTAAGCAAATAACCAATATCGTTACTAATATTGGCCGTACTAGTAATTTAGAGTTTCGCAATAATTATTAACTAAACTGTTTAAACAAATTGTAATATCTTGTCTTAATTAACATATTTTTTTTATTGTTTAATTTTTGTAAGCGCAAATTCAGCAAATTGTGAATAAATAGCTGTTAGAACATGTAAAATTTATTGAAAAACAAAGTAATTATAAATAATTAGTTACTTTTTTTTCAAAGCTGCTGTTAACTAAAAACTCGAATATACTGTATAGTTTTTAATATATACTATTTTATATAGTATAAAATTTAATTCACTATTTCATATTTATATAATGACGTATAGCAATATTTTTGGTATAGTAAAAAATCCTTTAGAATATGATTTTTTTGGATCTTAAATTTTTGTTGATAAAAGCTGAAACCAAAAGCTGAAAATAAATTGAAAAACGTATATTTTCGAATTATACAAAAAAAAACATAACATCAGGTAGGATTGCTAAATCTTCCAAAGACCACAAAATCAACATTAAAAAATAAATAATTAATTAAAAAAAAATAAAACTAGATTAACAGGGCCTAAATTTTGACCAATACTAAATATTTAATTTAAACATACATATATGAGCATTTCCAGAATGTCGTTACGTGACAGTCGTACGCCTAAATGTTGAAAAAAAAGCTTGAAAAAATTGTTGTGATTTTTTGTGACCTTTGTTTGTTAGGAGATTACTTTAGTTGGCTCGGGGTCAAGCTAGAAAAAAGTTAAATTTTTTAAGTTTTTTTTATAACTGAGTAGCAATTCAGCTGAACTACATTTAGTAAAAGAGATAAAAACATTCGACCTTTCCTATTAAAAGATATAAGCAAAAAACAGCCGTGGCGTTACGTGACAAAAATAGAAATCTGTTTTGACTTTAAGTTGTAAAAGCGCGAAATTCTGCGAAGTGTGCAAGTCTTTTTGCATAAAACTTTTTTTAGTATGATAATGAATAATGTAAGTTAATTTTGCAGGCTATTTAATTTAAAAACCTTTTGCCGTTTTTTTTATATAAGCCTTAGTATAAAGTGTTACGTGACGTGACGTTAGGTGACATAAATTTCCATAAATTCTTGAAGTAAAATAATAAATTAATAAATTTAGGACATTTCTCTATAATAATTCAAGTTAAAAAAAAGTATTGAATGACTTTATATTTGTTGGTCATGGTGGATCTTTCTGTGGAAATGGCCATATATTATTTAAATTATTGTTTTTTTATGCTTTTATTATCTATATGAAATTTTTACTATTGCCACAAATATTCTAATTGCGTTTTAAGTACCAAAAATAATACAAAAAAGGTATAACTAAAAATTTAGGAAATAAATTGAAAATTTCAAAAATTCAAAAATACTAAACTCAAGTATAAAAAAATATATTTTTCTACATTTAATATACACCTAAATAGTATACCTTAATATAAAAAACTATACAGTATATACGCTTGCAAAAATGCTTACTAAAAACCACAAAAATTAACACAACATGAAACTGAACTACAAAAATTTGTACAAAAGTGTAAAATAATAAAATCTAACAAACAAAAATGCAAATTCTTTACCCACAAAAACAACAAACAAACCAAAAACGTTTTATGTTTCAATAACAAAAAATAAAATAAAAAATAAATTTTGCTTATACACAAATTAATCAACACACAATTGATATATATATATATAACCGATTAGTAAGGGTGACGGCTTGAGCTATGGAACAAGCACAGATCAGATGGGCGGCCAAAGATACGATGCGATGGGCAACACCAATGCGACTGGGAGCAACAGGTTAGATGTTCAGCCAACAGATAAGTTGATTGATGCATTACCACTCAATAATCATCAAACATCTCATCATCTGGAGCTAGACAACAACGGCATAACATTTAGCAAGAATCATCAAATACCGTCTAGTCAAACAATTCTTAATGTTGATGGAGTAGCACCAGGAGCAGCGACGACGACCACAAACCATGTCATTGATATAATCGGTGATCGGGCGAGTTTTAAGGATGCCACAAGCAACATGAACATGCCAAATGGTGGTGGCAACACCGCAAATACAATTGTTTAATTGCCCGAGCAGCGTTTATTTTGTAAATGTGTATTTAATATATATTTATTTGTAATTTCCCTTTTTTTTACTAATCAGATAAATTGATAAATGTAACTATTATACTATATATATATCATGCCCAGTTTTAAATGCCAGCCAGGCAAAAAGTACGAAAGCAATTATGACATGTTCAAATACACTTTATATCAATTTCATTGAGACTTTATACATATTTCATTAAGTGGAAATTAATACACAATTAAAATACATTTTTCTGGCAATACTATAATAGCATAGCATTTATATGAATGTTGTTAATTAATTAATTTTATTAAGCACACAGTACTATATATAGCATATAGTTACAATCAATGAATTTACAATTTATAAATGTGGTCCAATTATTTAAATATTTATGCATAAGACTTGCTGTAATACCAAAACAAAAAAAATGACATAAGTTAGGAGCGTTTCAGTGACAGAGCCCATTATAATTAACTGTTTGCATTTCTGCGTTTTAAAAGTTGCGGTTTTGAATTCCGTAAAATTTTAAAACTTTTGAGAAATGGCAACAGATTTTTATTAATTTCAACTTGAGAGCATTTTCAAAATGCTTTTATATAAACTATTAAATATATAGTACAAAAGTCTGTATTTATTTCTGATGTCAATTAAATTTTGCGGATTTGAAAGTGTTGCTTTGAATTCCGAAAAAAGTCTTGCTTAAAAATAGTAGTCGGAAATGACAACAGATTTTATTTAATTTATTTAATTTCAAGTTGAGAACATTTTTAAAATGCTTTTATATAAACTCTTAATTATATAGTACAAAAGTCTGTATTCATTTCTGATGTCAATTAAATTATGCGATTTTAAAAGCGATGTTTTGAGTTCCGAAAAAAAATCGTTTAGAAAGCTAAACCGAAATGGCAACAGATTGAAATTTATTCCGATTTTTAAAATGATGTTTTGTACACTTTACTAAGTAAAAAATTCTGTTTCCATTTTCAATTAAAAAAAAAATCAAATTAAATTATGCGGATTTGAAAGAGTTGCTTTAAATACCGAGAAAAGTCTTGCCTAAAAAAATACTCCGAAATGGCAACAGATTTTATTTAATTTCAACATTTTTAAAACTCTTAATTATATAGTACAAAAGTCTGTATTCATTAATTTAATTGACATCAAAATTATTTCGGTTTTAAAATTCTTGTTTTTAATTCCGAAAAAATCGTTTAGAAATCTACTCAGCAATGTCAGGTGATTTTATTTAATTTCAATTAAAAAAACATTTTCGAAATAATTTTATGTCAACTACACACTACAAAATTCTGTTACCATTTCCGTTAGCAATCAGATTATGCGGATTTAAAAGTGCTGCTTTAAATTCCGAAAAAGCCTCACTAAAAACTACTCAGAAATGTCAACAGATTTTATTTAATTTGAACTTGAAAGCATTTTCGAAATGCTTTTATACAAACCTATAAAAAGTACGTAGTTAGTTAAACAATTTATGCAAGTTTTGTTTTGGCTAGTTTAATAGTTTTTACATTTTTTGATATGACAAATACTATATAAATTTTTTATTTTTGTATACGACAAATGTTAATGATTGAGTAAAAATATATAAAAATCATGTATGTGCATACAAAATACGCTCAGGTTTGTTTTTAATTTGCCAATAAACTCAATTTTAAAAGTCTTTCTCTGCTTTTTGCACCAATGCACCAGCTAAATAACTTTCTCTACACAACATTATCAACAATAAACATTTAATTCAAGCGCACAACAACAAAAACACACATCAATTCACACACACAGTACAAATTTATGCAAAAATATTTATTAAACAAAAAACCTTTCTATTTGTATTGTTTGTATTTTTTTTTTAAATTCTGTGAAATATATATAAAAAAAATCTATTAGCTTTGGCGATGGCATCAGCTATCCCATACGACATCTTGAGGAGGATACGGAATCGCTCTTGGGCTATCATAGCGATACGCGGATCGAGCTGGAGGAGGACTTTCTGGGAGAGTCGTCACGCTTTCAGGATTCAATCATTCCATAGCTAATCATGAGCAGCGATAATGTGGCCACGTATTACATATAGAGTTTTAGACTTGCGATTAATTGCATTTTGTGTTTGTGCAAAGAACTTGAATGTAAATACTTATGAAAAATGAATTATATAACAATAGCAAAAGGCAGCCTTAGGCCAAGTATATACAAATATATTTTATACTAGTTCGTATATATTAAGTTATAAATTTATAAAAACCAAAAAAAAAAGAGGGAGAAATTGTATAGTATAATAAGCGCACCATTGTTATCAAATTCTTTGTGTCTTTTTGTTTTTTTGTTGACAGTGCAAGTGACTGAATAATGCCTATTATTATTAACAAAACCAACAAACAACAAAATGCCTATAGTTGCTTTTTTTGCATAAAATCGAAAGCTGCCACAAGACAACAAAAACAAACAACAAATATGTAAACATTTTCCTCACGCAAAACGAAACACGATATATCGAGTATTATATATAAGTAATGTTGAACAATGTTGAGATAAGTAGACAAAAATTTGCAAAACATTTTTTTATAGTAGTTGCATAAGTAAAAAACAATGTTATTTAAGCGTTATGAACAAATTTTTGGGAGTGTATAAATTAGAGACACAGATATTAAGATACAGATATCAGGAACCGTAAATCAGGATTATTATATTTATTTTTGATCAAAGAGAAAGTTATTCAGAGATTTATATATTTGTAACAATATTCTTTAAAAATTTTGCAACTTTTTTAAGTAAATCAGGATTATTATATTTATTTTGATCAAAGAAAAATCATTCAGAGATTCAGATATTTGTAACAATATTCTTTAAAAATGTTGCAACTTTTTTAAGTTTTAAGTTGAGCGAAAAATTAATGCTTAAAATATCAATTTAATTTTTGGAGTGAAAAATTTTTAAATAAAAGATGAAATGATTTTTATTCTGTCATTCAATAATTCATATTTAAAGGTTTTTTTTGATAAAAACAAATATATTTAAAAATAATTTCCTCTTATTTATTTCATTTTTTGGCTCACAAAAAATAATCCTTATTTCTTGTTATTTTTAATATACCTAAAAATTATTGATTATTTCATGGGCAAATTATTAAAAATCCAGAAATATTTTTTGTTTATTTCATAAGCAATTAGAAAAAATCAATAATTAATTTTTGATCATATAAATTACAATTGTTGCGGTTCCCGACAGACACAAAGAAAAGAAAAGCAAAGAGCACTGCAATGTCATCTATGTATATTTGAGAGTGAAGAGCAGGCAGTACAATATAGTTAACAATATATAGAAAAAAAACAATAAATTGAAAAGAAAAACTATTAAATTAATCAAAGCGACTTAAATCTGCATTGTTGCCATTGCTTGCAGCTGCAACTGTAGCTGTTGCTGCGGAAACCACCTCAAAGTCTGCCTCGAAGTCAGCAGCTGCTGTTGAACGATCAATAAAAGGATTTGAATCCAAATGAGTTGTAACTGGAGTGGCAACAATAGCTGGAGCTGAAACAGTAGCTGGTGTTGTGGTTGCTAAATCCTGATCTTCAGAAGGCTTCTCTTCCAATTTTCGCTTTTTTTTCTTGCTCACCAGCACATCACGTTTCATGGCAATGCCTGTATCCTCGCTACGCGGCAACAAATCACTCAGATCCGTCTCCACATCCGCATGTTGTGGCTGCAGTTTCTCATGCAATGCAGCCATGGCTATAAGCAGCGCCTCTTCGGTGCGTATGGTGCGTGAGCCTTGTTTGGGCAGCACATTCACATAATGATCGAATAGTAATTCAGGATCATCCACCGTCAGCTTCTCATCGTTGGCCAGCGCCTCCTCGAGACCCTGTAGGCCGCCAAATACAATAAGTATATGATTGTACTGATACGATTTGCTGGGCACATCATGCACGCTGGTGCCACGATCCGAGGTGCCCAGGGTGACATCGTAGCTGCCCTCGTAGGGTGACTTGGTGAATATTTCAGATAGAGAGTGCGCTATGCGCACCTGATAGCCCCAATAAACGCCTGTCTCGCGACGTGGCTCGTCCGGACTAACCAAGGTGCCGCGTTGTTTTCTGCTTCCCTCTAAATTGGAAAAAAAAAACAGTTTGTTAATTGAACTTGCTGCTACTGTTATATATTTATTAGCACCTACCACTTGTTGGCTCCATTTTGACTGTGACACGCACACCGGGCTCCAGGGCCTTGTCGATGAGCACATCGTTGAGCAGGCCCACATTGGCATAGCTTTGTCCCTCCTTGGCCTGTTTGTCACAGACGACGCCCTCGCGATAACGAAACTTGCTTTGTTGCCGTAAATGATGTGGCGTGTCCAGTGGATTCAGTAAGCCCGAATATTTCAGATCCTTGTGCAGCGGAAAGAAATATTTACGCAAATATTGTGGACACTCTAAATATTGCAGAATGCGTGCCAATTGCAGTGAACTGCTGCGCACTGTGCCCGTACTACTACCACCGCCATCACCCTCATCCTGTTCATAGCTACGTTTGGTTTCACGCGCTGTTGCCACGCCCACATCATCAAAGACAATCACCTCGTTGACGCGGAATATGCAAGCAGCTCGCGCTATTTGACCGGCAACATAGGCGCGCAGCTCAGCGGATTGAGCATTCTCTAGTATGGAGCCCGGCACCGCAATGCTCACTGTGGATGGATTAGGTTTGACATTGGCCTTAGCATCTGTTGCTTCTTTGGCTGCCACTTCGGCGTCCTGTGCTCGCTGCAGATCTCTTAACGCTTTGTCCTGCTTTCGCTGACGTTTTAACGCTTTGCGTTCCTCATTTATTTTCTTCCATGATTTGTGCGGCTCTGTGGGTTTATCATTCCTACTGCTAACTGCTGCTGCGGACATCGTAATAAGTTATTGTTAATAAAAATACACTTGACTTTCGAAGCCAAATCACAAATAAAAACAATCACAGCGCTGCATGTGCACGTGTGAGCCAATAGCGGAACTACCTTAACAACTTGAACTAGTTCAATAGCTGGAGCTGGAGAGTATCGAATAGAGCTACAAGCTTAACGATATTTATTGTTCATCTAATATGTGAATATAATTTTAATTTAAGTCTTTCGATAGCGTACTAAAATATATAAAGCACATAAAACCTCGCTGTGGTCTGAAAAGACAAAGAAAAATTCAAGTAACTGATTTATTTTGGTGCAACCTAATTTTTGTAGCGCGAACCGATAGCAGACGCAATGCTCCTTTTTGCGTTAACAGTCTTATGTAGGCTGCGCGATAATAGAGATGCAAGCAAAACGATAACTTATTGCTAGTGTATATCGTAAAATAGCACATCCTTACCACAAGCGGCAAAAGTCGGTCAGTTTTTGGTTCTTTCCCTGACAAGTGCATCTTTCGTCGTCTTCCATAAACTTTACATATTTTCCACAAAATGAGCCGCAATGTTTTGGCACCTCCAACTCAACGCATGAGCCATAATCGCAATTATCGCGTCAACGTGGTGCATGACGATTTCGGTGGCAGCAAATGGAATGCCGGCAATAAAAACACAAGCAAAGGCTATGAGGAACCAGGTAGATAAAACGGTAAATGTGGCTTTTTCGTAGTGTATTTAAGTGCTATTGTATGCAGATCTTTATGCGGAAGATGATTACGAAGATGACAGTGCCGTAGACAAGATTGAGGAGCTGGCCAATGGCAGCTTTAAATTGGCGCTGCATGTGCCCAAGTAAGCGTACCCAATTAGGTTTTTTATTAATTAATTAATTATATACACCTGCAGATCTTTATATGGTGGTCTGATTGGCTTTAAGGGCAACACCAAGCGTCGCATTGAAAGTGAGACCCAGTGCGAAATCTATGTGCCGCGTCAAAATGATAATTCAAATGATTTAATTATTACCGCCAAGGAACGCAAAAATGTGTGTGCCGCTCTGCGCAAGATTCGTTTGCTAAATGAATCCCTACGCAAGCGCATGAGGCCAACACACTTTCTGGCTGTGCCCCTAAACTCGGGCGAAGTGCAGGCCAAGTTCTTGGAGTTGAAGGTAGGTAGAAAATTGAAATTGTCAAATTTTGTACTCATTTCTTAACTTTTACAGCAAAGTATTTTGGATGCCCAACTGCCGGGCATTGATTCTGAGATATTTATACCAGAGCGCTGCATTCATCTTACCCTGGGCGTCTATGTGCTCCTGGATGACGCTGAACGTGACCAGGCCGTTGCAGAGCTGCAAGTCTGTCGCCAATGGTTGTCCGACTTGAGCACACCGTTTGAGCTTAAAATCAAAGGCCTAGAAATCATGAATGATGATCCTAGCTCAACCAGAGTGCTTTATGCCTGTGTGGACTCACCGCAACTGCAGCAATTTGCCGATAAATGTTTAAAGCATTTCCAAACTACCGGCCTGTGTGCCACCGACAACAATGATCGTGATAGCATCAAGTTACACATGACGGTGCTGAACAGTCGCTATCGCAAGGAGACTACTGCCAATAATAAGGCAAACAAAACATTTGATGCCCGTGAGATCCTCAAGCGTTTTGGTGAGCACGATTTTGGCACAGCTCAATGCAACGAACTTCATATGTGTGTGATGAAATCTTCGCAGGATGTGGAGGATTTCTACAAGATAACGGGCAGCTTGAAATTTTAATTATTTTACTTGTAAATAAACAAATATAAATACTATAATCCAAATAAAAGCGTTAAAGCTTAGATGTATCGGAATTTTTTAGAAGCATTTGCTATAGATGAAAAGTTGGTTTTTTTGTCAAATGAGTTTTTGATCATTTGACTTATGATACAATAATTACAATTAATTGTATCATGGTTTTTAGGTTTATAGCTATCTCCAAAAAAATCTTTTCTTTGATTTTTTTGGCTTTCCATTGATGCAAAAAAAATTGAATCAACATTTTGTTACACACATACACGTTGTTATTTATTTAAATCATTTCATTTCTCTTGTTATTCTGTTTTTGTTTTTTTATGTTTTATGCAAGTTTGTCTTGTAACATTTTTGCTGTTGCCTTTTTGCTGTATGTATTTACTGGACAACTATAAATACATACAATTAGTTAATGTCCTGAAACACTTTATGGGCAAAGGAACATTAACAATCCAAACAAATGTGCGCTGCAATATTGTTTTTTTTTTTTTGTGTGATTTTTCTTTACTATAAATATATAAAATATACATATATATATTTAAATAAATATATATATATACATGCGTGTGTGTGATGATTACAATTTTATTTTATATAACAAAAAAAATGGTTTCAAACAAAATACGTATATATATATTAAGAGGAAAAGGTGCTTAAGCTACACAAAGGATTAGAAGGAGCGTTAAAAATTAATATATATATATATATATATATAAACATACAAATATCCAGCGAACATTGCCTGGGAAGAAGGATTATAAAAGATCATTGAGGCTACAGCTCATCAGCCTTATTTAACACACCAAGCGCACACATTATTAGCAATATAATAATAATAATAATATCGAATTGATTTTAATATTATAAATGTTCTTTTATTAACTAACTTGAACTAGTCGTGTTTTGTTTTTTTACTTTTTCGTTTAGTGTTTTTTTTTTACATTTTGAATAGCTTCAGTCTAAAATTGAGTTTTGGTTGACTTTTAATGTGATATTTTTTTGCATTTAGTAAAGGCTTGACAGAGATTTAATTAAATTTGTGCTATTTTGTTCGTGTCGAACTTATAAAACTTGTTAATGGTTTTTTGGGATTTTATATAGACTATATGGTAAACATGTAAACAAATTTGTATATAGTGTGGAAGAATTCTTAAATACATTACACATACATACATTTAATAACAATTATACGTCAAATTATCAACTCACACATCTCATGCACATTTAGATATAAAACGCTTTACAGTCGCTCACAATAATTTACATACACGAACTGAGCACAAAATAAACTTTGATTATGAATCGTTGCAGCTTATGTATCTATATTATTATTATTATTTTGGCTATTTTTATTCACAATTTAAAAACATTATTTATTTCTTCTTTTTTTTTTTAGAACATAACTTTTTGAAACCAAAATTATTTCGAACTTCTGTTAATTAATTGAATTGGCGTGTGTGTGCGTTTATTGTTACTCATGTATGTGTTACAGCACCTGCTCCCTGATGCACATTAAGACCTTTCTGCCTGCCTTCCTTCCTCCCAATATACATCTCATCCCAGCCGTTTCTATATATCTTGCAAATTGTCTTTATTTGGCGTGTCCATTGCTCAAAACAGCGGGCAAAACATTTGCCTGCTGCACCACCGCATTGATCACATCCATTTCCTTTTTGAGAAAAGCGCCGGCATTCTCAATCTCCGTCTCCTCGCCGGCATTGTTGCAGTTGCTCTCATGAGCAGAAGATATGTTGTTGCGTTTACGTAGACCAGCTGCGGCGGCATCTACCAAATTGGCAGCACCGCTGCTAACTGAACCGGCGGCTAGTTTAAGTTTCGGAAACTCTATATCACGCATTAGATCGTTTTTAAACTCAACAATGCCGCTAACAGTTTCGGTAACAGTCTTATCAATAAACTCCTCAATATTTTTGGTCTCCGCTTCAATTTTCTCCTTCAGCTTGCTGGACAACTGATCCATTTCGCATTGATCATGCGGCACACTAACCGCGTCGCGTGCGCATGTCTGTTGTGGCGGCTTCGGGCTTTGTTGCTGTTGCAGTTGCGGCTGTTGTTGCTGTGGGCGTGGTTGGAGTATTTTATTATTTTGATTTAGTTTTTTGTTGTGCTGCTGTTGTTGTTGTTGTGGCATTGTATTATTACGTTTAGCAAGCTCCTCGCCAAACTCCACCTCCTCCTCTCTCTCTCCATTCAGTTCTGCATTGAGATCATCTTTATTGGACACAGCCAGCGTCTGATTATCATCCTCATTATCAGCAGCTGCTGTTTTTGTTATATTATCATCGTTTTGATTAACCGCCGGCACATCCGTTCCGGCGGAATTCCTGCTGGATTGCTGTGCGCCGCGTCGTTCGCCTCGTATGAATCGTGGTAAAATAAATATGGTCACTAGTGAAATAAGATGAAGGCACAAATAAAATCTCAGGTACAATTTGATGCTGCCCTGTAAATAGAAATAAAAAAAAATTGTTAATTGTTTTATAATAATGAAAAATTGCAATTTTATAGCCTATTTCCACTATCAAGCGTTTTGTCTTATCGCTTCAACAATATATCGATAAATTTCAAATTATATATACATATATATTTGCCTTCGAGCGATCATTTGATTATTTTTAGATTTAAACGAATGATAACTTCAAAAGATACGCTGACAGCTTTTAAATTATTTTTTTTTTTTTAAATTTATCCAGTTTTAAAACCACTCTAATCGCTCCACATTGCGAAATTTCACAGAAATACACAAATTTCCCTTTATTTAAGATCTAATAACTTCTATATTTGCTAATTGTTTTAAAACAATATTTGTTTTATAGTTAATAATTATACTAAACAGCAATTGATTTTATTTAAGAGTTCACTCTAAGATGATGAAACAAAATGCTAGTGTAAGAACAAATTAATCAGACCAGTTCCCAATCTCTCTTTCGGCCCGATCTCGCGGAAACGAATTTCCCTCTGCGAATTTGAACTCGCTTAAGTTTTAGCCCGCATTTTCATTTCGGTAGCGTTTAAATTAATTAAATTCTACTACTTGAAACCACTTTTGACTTAAATAAAAATTATTAGTAAATTTTCTGTTGTTTTGACAAAGACATTGCATCACCACTTTTCTAATTCAAGCTTTAAAAAGGTTACTAATAGCTTTTTAATAGTCATACCAATTTTTTGGGTCAACTCTGTACCCGATATTTTGAGGGAAATTCAAAGGGGAAATTTAATGTAATTGCCCTTGTGCGTGAAATATTCAAATAAATGTTTTGATACATATTGTAAAACTTTCAATATGCATCCAAAGTCACTTTTATAAAATAAACAATTATTTTAAATCAAAGATAACAAGGTCGTTGATGCTCAGTTGTAATAAAAAATATTTATATTTATATAAAAATTTTTAACAAACTTCTGAATATACTTTTAATAAAGTTATGCCAGAGTTCCAACTAATAAGATAATAGGAAGCTACAGTAAAATTTGTACGTTTCTAGCTTCTACCGTTTTGGCTTTCCAGTGAATTTTATATAGATAATATAATAATCGAGTATAGCACATAAAGCATTTCTAGACGGATCAAATATTCCATTTAATTTTTAACATATACTATACTACAGTAGGTTTAAATTTATGCAGGTATTTGGCCATATTTTAGGGCCCTTGAACATTTTCCACTCACAAATTACGCAAATAGGCTATTTAAATGGGCCATAACTGGCAACTGCTGCTAAATTGTGTTGACAGCTGCGCAAAATGCGAAATAATGTAAAAAAAGAGTTGGCAGAACTACAGTTCATATTTTCCCTCCCTAGTCTAAGTCGTTTTATTTTATAGTCAATATTCCTATACAAATTTAAATATACATTCATAATTTTTTAAACACTATCCTAGTAAATATAGTACATTAGTTTTGATACTTACCATAAATTCAAGCAGAACAAATGGGAATGTTGCGTAGCCCATCACAATGCGTGTTGTGATACAGGTAAGAATGTCATAGAACATGCGTGTTACTTGTGTGCTTTGGAAGCGATGTCGGAACATGCGACGGGCTGTACGTGCTGCTGTTACAGTTAGAGCGCCAGTGGCAAAGGTCAAATAGTAGCCCGGATAGAAGCCATGCCATACGGCGCTCAATGCAAATGTCAATAGTGTGCCATATTTTTTTGGCACACGCTCATAGACGAGTGTGCGAAGCCAGCGATTTGTGCCGCAGTTCCAATTATTTATGGCATCGCGCATATTCGATGCAAACTGCAATTGAAATTGGTAAGAATAAATAAACTATATAAAGAAACCAATTTCCAAACACACTCACCTCAAATGACAGCACATTTATATTGGATATTAGATCCCATTTGGCATTGCCATCCTTGTCGTAGCCGGTGAAACCCAAGCCCGAATTATTACATATAGCATCGGCCAAAAGCCATGCATGATAATACTTAAAGCGTATGCAGGTGGTTGCCATCATGGCATACCAGAATTTATAGGGTATACTTGTGCCATTGACAAAGTCATCATCTTTCATATTCTTCACTGGATAGATTTTCACAAACTTCATAAATATAAATGCACACACCAGACTCCCAAGTACTTTGCGTATCACGGTTTTCGTTGGCGATGGCTCCAATACCAATTCCGATTTACCATTGTCCAGATTGGCCTGCAAATTAAATTTAAAAATCATTATTACGCTCTTATGTGCATTGTGATGAGTCAGACAACAGATGGCAGACACTGTTGTGGTTTCTAGTGAATTGTGGTAAGAGACAAAAACCGTTCAATGTTGGCAATTTAGCTTTTTTTTTAAGGGAAAATAAAAGTCTTTTCTAACATAAATATGTAGATGAATTCTAGCTTTTTATGCTCATTTTGTTTTTAAAAATAAAATTCTTTCTATTTTAAATATGAATTATTATGTCAACGTTATAATTAAATTTTTAATTTCTGGTTATATAATTTAATGCAAAGTTTAACTTGAATAAATGCTCTACTCTTAATTAATGGTTAAAAAATTGTTTTCTTTATAATTATTTTGTATAAAAATATTCAAAGTATATTTTCAATTCGAGTAATTTTAGAAATTGGATTATTAATTCAAACTTCTTCGGAAAAACAGCTTTTTCTTTATTTATTCAGCTGAGATGAATATTTAGATTTCATAAATCAATTTGATTGATTTATTTATCCTTTTTATTAATGCTTAACTTTATTAGTTTTAAAATTTATTTATTAATGTTTAACTATAACATTTTTAAAATTTTTCATTTAAATCAATTTTATATGATTTATAAATAGAATTTTTTTTAAATAGAAAATTAAAAATTTATTGTCTTTGGCTGACTTTTTGTTAATTCTAATTCAAATTTTTGGGGCAAAACTAATTGTAATTTAACAATTAGGGAATTCCAGATTTTTATACATAGTATAAAATAAGCAAATAAATAAAATTAGTTTAACATATGTTTTAGGAATAAATCTAACTATCTATCCTTAGAAAAAAAAGTATCTCTATTAATTAATATACTATAAACTTAATAAAGCGAATTTCAGTTCTTTACTTCTCTTAAATTTAGCAAAAATTAAAAAACTGCGCAACTTTGTTTTTTCCCTCCATAAATAGCTATTTTTGCGACAAAAAAGGGGACAGCACTGATTGAACCCTTTCTATGACTGTGTGGGCTTAACCCAGTTGAAGCATTCTAATATATGTTGAGTCCGGCAGTCGGAGAGCGACATAGATAATGAAATCATTGCAGTTTTATTATGCAGTTGTACACATAATCACTCGGAGAGCTTCTAGCAAGCTTTGTGCACTCACATTAGATGGCGGACGCTTTAATAGATTGTAGCCCTCCACAAATTCAATGTAGTCCTTGTAGAAGACCAATGGACCGGCCATAAGGCTTTGAAAATGCCAGACATATGAAAAGTATTCCAAAGCTGAAGGCATTTTTCTAATAGCATGATATTGTTGAGCCTTTGTCATGTCCTGTATGAATTGTTAAATAGAAATAGATTAGCAAATAATTGAGTTAGAGAGAGAGATTCAAATTTCAATTAACCTCATCTTTTCGCACAAAGCCATCGTGTATGCTAAATGCCAAGCTGGTCACCTTCTGTGTAATTATCATTAGCGGTCCAGTAATGTCCAATGCATACGAGCCATAATCATAGAATTGACGCATTAAATGCACGCACAGCAAGTAACCCATGGCCACAAGCATGACGCTTCTATAAAAGCAAAAAAAGAGACACAACATTAATTGCAAATTAAAATAGGTTTTTTTTCTAATTAGTATATCCAAACCTCTGCACAATTCGCGGATCTTGTGTACGTATGACAATATAGCATATTGCCGGCAATCCAGCAATGTGTATAGCCTGTTGGCCAAAACAGAAATAGCCAAAGAATAAGCCAAGCGACAAGCCAAATGTGTGACGCACCTCCAGCGAAACTTTGGATGGATGGAGCAGAGAACGGAAGAGCGAGGCCAGGAAGAGCGCCGATATTTGGCATATTAAAAAGTTGACCTGCAAAAACAGATATATTAAAAATAAATATAAATAAAATATGAAAAATAAATGCATTTATATTGTAACATAAATACAAAAATGTATCTTAGATTTAAGGACACAAGAATATAAACTAAATTAAACTTATGGAATTTTTGTTTTTTGTAAATAGCAAAAACCTTACTATAATACCGAATGGAAAATATAACTCAATATCTTCCTACGATTTTTTTAGAGCTAAATTTCGCAAGATTGAGTTTAATTCTCAATAAGTAAATAATTTTTAAACTAACAAGAAAATAAACAAAATTAGAATAAGAAAATGTTTCAAAATTTTTAATACAATATTTTAATGTTTGTCTTGATTTAGCAAAAAATAATAAACTTTCAACATTTAGCTATAAAATTTTTTATTTTTTTATTAAAAATGCCAGTAAAGAAAAATTGAGTTTTATTGCTTATTACTTAAAAATAATTAATCTTTCTACGACTTTTTTAGAACTAAATTTGGCAAGGTTGACCTTTATTCTGAATAAGTAAATAAATTTTAAATTAAAATAAAGTTACCAAAATTAGAATAATTAGAAAGTGTATTCAAATTTTGAAAACAATTTTTTTAATGTTCGTCAAAAAATATTAATCTTTCCACTATGAAAAAATCATTTAAGAAAAATGGAGTTGTATTTCTTATTACTCAAAAATAATAAATAAGTATTATTTATAAACTCAAAATATAAATGAAAATTGATATGAAAACAATTTAAAATTAATTATTGTCATGTGATTACGCTCTTTTAAGAAATAAAAAACCTACATATAAAATTAAAAGTTCTTTGCAATTGAATTGAATAATTTGAATATATTTTATTCATTTGATTTTCTAGTATTGCTACTAAATGTGGACAAAAACCCCTTTTCAAAGTCGATGACAAGCTTTTCGAGAAAATATATACAATCTTTCTTAAATATCGAATGTCTATATTATTTTTTAGAAGAAATTGAAATAGTATTTCCATAAACTGATTGCATTAGCATTGAATGTCAAACGTTGGGCCGACAGCCAAGGCCAATTGTACATTTTATGTACATTGAACATTGAACGCGTGATTTTGATATATATATGATCATGATTAAGAACTTCGTCTATATAATGTATTGCAATGTAAATGTGATTGTGCACTTGGGCGCAATTGCGGTTAGAAAACAAGTAAGAGTGTTTTAGACGCGTATACCCGACTACAGTACACCCTGTGCCCAGTTCAAAGCCGTTGCTTTCTAAGTAAACTAAAACTTTAATAACTTTGGTATTTATTATACGATTGTGCTGTAATTGGCACAGCATATTCGAATCAACATTATAATTATGTTTGGAAAAATTAAAAATATAAAATAAATTTAAAAATACAATAAAATGGAAAATAAAATAAAAATCGAAAATTTGAAATTAACTTCAGCTGCGTCTGGTATTTAGGAATGAATCTATATACCTGAGATCTCTGCGTTTATCAAGAATATATATACTTTATATGGTCGGAGATGTACTCTTATAACTGTAACATACATTCACAAAATTTTATCAGCCTCTTTCACCTATTTTTAATGAGTACAGGGTATAATAGTGCAAAAAACAAACTAGTTATAGCGTTTTTATTGATATGCCCTATTGTGAACTATTGGGACACTTTTAGCCCTGTCTGTCTATTTGTATAATTTTTCTAATTTTATTTTTAATATATTTTTTTTTTTTATTACTAAAAATATTGTAGTATTTAAAATGCGTTCTATTAGATCTTTGCTCTACTAAAAAGCTGACAAAAATACTGTTGCGCATATCATCAAATTTAAATTTCCTAATTTTAAGAGATTTTCTAAGAGTTAACGCTTCAGTTATACTATAGATGCTATAGTATGTGATTGAGTTTACTATTTCATCATTTAAATTTCACTTTCAATTAAATTTCATGACATTATGACTAGGCAAAAACTAGTTGGTTGGCTGATAACAACAAATCAGACCACCTCAAAGCCTCAGCGATTATTCATTGTCAGGGCTATCGCATTCCATTCCCGAAGGCACCCAACAAAGAGAATATTAAACCCTATAATAAAAATATATATTTTTAAAATTACTCCATTAATCTGTGAGTGAACTTTTGTGAATCCAACTGATTATTGTTTCAATGCAATCTTTAAATAGGTTATCTGTCATTCATTCAAGTGTGCCACACTTAGAATCAGTGCAAAATAGAAAAATTACAATTTAATGCAATTTTTTGTTATACGTTATCAATTTATAATTTACCTACATAGTAACAAGTGTGATTATAAATAAATGCATTAAACTATCTAACAATAAAAATGTTGTAGACATAATAACCATAATAAAAAGTCGTCACGCATTTCCTATGCTCATGTTTTTTATAATTAAAGACGGAAATAATAAAATTAAGAAACAATTTTATTTTGAGAAATGAACTCAAATTGAAGGGCAAATCAATTTAGAGGTATAAAAAAAAACATGAGCTCAATACAAAATTAAATTGGTTTAGTTTAAACAGAGTTTGAAAAAAAGAACACAAATTAAAAAAAAAAAAAAATTGGATTTTAAGAAACCTACCAAAAATATAAAATATAAAATTTTTACTCTAAAAAGTAGAGTTTTAATTTTAGTTTTGTGAAATTTACAATTTCTAGTTTTTTTTTTTGTATTATTAATTTTTTTAAAAAAGTTTCCTGTATGTTTATATTCAATGGCTTATCGCGTTTGCGAAAAACAATAAACATAAATATAAGCATAAGAGATAACCTTGTGGGGTTATCGATCAGTTAAGAATATGGGACTATCACGTGAACATAAAGGCTGAACTTAAATATATATATTGCTCACGAAAAAAAAAAAAAGAAAATAAATAAAATGATTGTGAGATTATATAAAATCATAATGATACTTGGAATAACTTTTCTTTCACAACAAAACTTATTTTTTCAATATGTAATATAGTGCTTTCCTACTGCCGATTTTCTGATCAAACATTATAAATATATAATCTGTGAGGTTTTCTTTTGGCACCTAATGCATTAAACTGGCTTAATACATTTATTATATGAAAATATTACTTTGCGTTTAAACGATGACTCAATATAAGCAACATTTTTAACATAAAATTCTTGGTTAATATTTTCAAACAGTTTTCTCACACACAATTCGCAAAATATGCAACAAATAAGTTAGTTGCAAAAATAATTGTTTAAATGTTAATAAAGCAGCATTTTTTTTTTTTATTGAATTAATTACAATTTTATAAATTGAATAGGAATTTAGATGCATTCTAGCTACGGCATCTGTGCACCACACGCTGCCCGCCGCGGCACTCGAAGTAACGGCGACAGTGCTTCGAGTCCTGCAGAAAGACGCCATCAGCTCGATTTAGACAATCCTCTTGATGAGGTTCATTAATGAACCGACGATCGAAGCTTTATCACAAAGTTGACCTTGTGGTTCGATATTGGTTGTTGCCTCTGGTTCACAGGGTGTTGTTGGTGTTGGTGGTTCACATGTGGTTGTTGTCTTTGGTTCACAGGGTGGGGTTGGTGGTTCACATGTGGTTGTTTGGGGTGTTGTTGTTGAATCACATGAAGGAGTTGTAGTCTCACAGGGAGGAGTTGTTATTTTAGAGGGTGTTGTAGTCTCACAGGGAGGTGTTGTAGTCTCACAGGGAGGAGTTGTTATCTTAGAGGGTGTTGTAGTCTCACAAGGAGGTGTTGTTATCTTAGAGGGTGTTGTAGTCTCACAGGGAGGTGTTGTAGTCTCACAAGGAGGCGTTGTAGTCTCAGAGGGAGGAGTTGGTATCTTAGAGGGTGTTGTAGTCTCACAGGGAGGTGTTGTAGTCTCACAAGGAGGCGTTGTAGTCTCAGAGGGAGGAGTTGGTATCTTAGAGGGTGTTGTAGTCTCACAGGGAGGTGTTGTAGTCTCACAAGGAGGCGTTGTAGTCTCAGAGGGAGGAGTTGTTATCTTAGAAGGTGTTGTAGTCTCACAGGGAGGTGTTGTTATCTTAGAGGGTGTTGTAGTCTCACAGGGAGGTGTTGTAGTCTCACAAGGAGGCGTTGTAGTCTCAGAGGGAGGAGTTGGTATCTTAGAGGGTGTTGTAGTCTCACAGGGAGGCGTCGTTGTCTCACAGGGAGGTGTTGTAGTCTCACTAAGGGGTGTTGTAGTCTCACAGGGAGGAGTTGTTATCTTAGAGGGTGTTGTAGTCTCACAGGGAGGTGTTGTAGTCTCACAGGGAGGAGTTGTTATCTTAGAGGGTGTTGTAGTCTCACAAGGAGGTGTTGTAGTCTCACAGGGAGGAGTTATCTTAGAGGGTGTTGTAGTCTCACAGGGAGGTGTTGTTATCTTAGAGGGTGTTGTAGTCTCACAAGGAGGTGTTGTAGTCTCACATGGAGGAGTTGTTATCTTAGAGGGTGTTGTAGTCTCACAGGGAGGTGTTGTAGTCTCACAAGGCGGTGTTGTAGTCTCAGAGGGAGGAGTTGGTATCTTAGAGGGTGTTGTAGTCTCACAGGGAGGTGTTGTTATCTTAGAGGGTGTTGTAGTCTCACAAGGAGGTGTTGTAGTCTCACATGGAGGAGTTGTTATCTTAGAGGGTGTTGTAGTCTCACAGGGAGGTGTTGTAGTCTCACAAGGCGGTGTTGTAGTCTCAGAGGGAGGAGTTGTTATCTTAGAGGGTGTTGTAGTCTCACATGGAGGTGTTGTAGTCTCACAAGGAGGTGTTGTAGTCTCACATGGAGGAGTTGTTATCTTAGAGGGTGTTGTAGTCTCACAAGGAGGTGTTGTAGTCTCACATGGAGGAGTTGTTATCTTAGAGGGTGTTGTAGTCTCACAGGGAGGTGTTGTAGTCTCACAGGGAGGTGTTGTAGTCTCACAGGGAGGTGTTGTAGTCTCACAGGGAGGTGTTGTTATCTTAGAGGGTGTTGTAGTCTCACAGGGAGGTGTTGTTATCTTAGAGGGTGTTGTAGTCTCACAGGGAGGTGTTGTAGTCTCACAAGGCGGCGTTGTAGTCTCAGAGGGAGGAGTTGGTATCTTAGAGGGTGTTGTAGTCTCACAGGGAGGTGTTGTTATCTTAGAGGGTGTTGTAGTCTCACAGGGAGGTGTTGTAGTCTCACAAGGCGGCGTTGTAGTCTCAGAGGGAGGAGTTGGTATCTTAGAGGGTGTTGTAGTCTCACAGGGAGGTGTTGTAGTCTCACAAGGCGGTGTTGTAGTCTCAGAGGGAGGAGTTGTTATCTTAGAGGGTGTTGTAGAATCACAGGGAGGTGTTGTTATCTTAGAGGGTGTTGTAGTCTCACAGGGAGGTGTTGTAGTCTCACAAGGCGGCGTTGTAGTCTCAGAGGGAGGATTTGTTATCTTAGAGGGTGTTGTAGTCTCACAGGGAGGTGTTGTAGTCTCACAGGGAGGTGTTGTTATCTTAGAGGGTGTTGTAGTCTCACAGGGAGGTGTTGTTATCTTAGAGGGTGTTGTAGTCTCACAGGGAGGTGTTGTAGTCTCACAAGGCGGCGTTGTAGTCTCAGAGGGAGGAGTTGGTATCTTAGAGGGTGTTGTAGTCTCACAGGGAGGTGTTGTTATCTTAGAGGGTGTTGTAGTCTCACAGGGAGGTGTTGTAGTCTCACAAGGCGGCGTTGTAGTCTCAGAGGGAGGATTTGTTATCTTAGAGGGTGTTGTAGTCTCACAGGGAGGTGTTGTAGTCTCACAAGGCGGCGTTGTAGTCTCAGAGGGAGGAGTTGGTATCTTAGAGGGTGTTGTAGTCTCACAGGGAGGTGTTGTAGTCTCACAAGGAGGTGTTGTAGTCTCACAGGGAGGAGTTGTAGATTCACAAGGTTCCTCCTTAGAAGGAGATTTATATCCCAATGCATTAATATCCGCAGATAACGCAAAGCGTAGCGCCAAGCCCTTGAAATTGACACAGTTTACCGCACTGGCCACATTACAGGACTGGCTACTAATATCGAAGAACTGACCCAGACGGCAGCTGTGATGCACGGATTTTCCGCGGGTGCAGAGGTAATAGCCGCCACATCTTATGGGATCCGGTAGATGGGTGCCATCGACCAGATTGTTGCAACTGGGCCGCAGTTGCTTCTTGTCTGCAGTTGTGGAGGGTGCAGCCATGGCGACTGTCACAATGGCCACAACGGCCACAAGTACTACTTGAACTGAAAGGACATTCGCATTTTTTTTACATGTATACTTTTATATTTGCAACAAAAATTGCTTCACTTACAGTATTGCATCTTGAAGTTTTATTGGCTCGAGAGGATAACTAACTTGGAAGAGTGTTACTTTACCACTTTCGTTTCCTACTCTTTCTAACTGGACTCACAACACGGCCTTTTATAGTCAGTTAAGGTGTTAACTTCAAGTGTTTTCTTGTAAAAACAACTTCAATTTGGTTAATTAGAAGCACATTGCGGAACAATGTTTCCCATATTGACAATATATTATATATTAATAACAATAATGCAACCACAAGTTGTTTAACATTTGCATGTATTTAATTTTAATTATTTATTTCAGAAGCTCTAAATATTTTTATCTATAAAACTTTACAAGACTTGTTGACTTACATATTTTTGAAATTTTGTCAGTCAGTTTCTTTATGAGCACGGTGTCTAACGTTTCATCTTTGGAAAGAGTTTCCCTTAAAAAGATTAACAGTTGCAAGTTCCAGGTTTTTGGATATTTAAAGTTGAATTCTTATTTAATTTTTTTTTTTTTAATTTTTTTGTATACTCTGGGAAAAATTAGGTTTTAAAAGGAAAAACAATTGAATGTTGGTAAATATATTAAAATGATCCTACAAAATTAACGGACTTTACTAGGATGAAGTCAAACCTATATGAAGAAGGAACACCTCTACCAATATAAAAGGAATCATTCGTGTCAGGAGATAAATGGGAAAATGTATTCAGAAATGGTCCTTAATGAATGTTCCCATTATTTGGAGACATTTTTTGATATATACTGTAAATATTAGCTGGGAACGCAACCATTATTTAAACATTATTTTCTTGATTTCTCAATCAAGCAAATCATTTACTTATAGCAATTTTAGGGTGAGCAGTACAATTCTTTCAGAATTACGCAAGAAAACATTTTTTTTATTCATCTTAATATTTTATAAATTTAAAAATAGCTTTTTTTGCCAGACTTTTAAGGGAAAAGCAGTGTGACCACCTTTAGTTACTTAAAAAATCTGTGAAAATACCAAATAAATACAAATTCATCGATTTTAAATAATCTACTTCACCATAATCAAAAAAACAAAGACAAAGCAAAAACTTTAAGAAAAATACTTTTAGCGATAATTTCTCGTCTTGTGTTTTATAAATATTTATATATTTATATAGTATATGGTAAAAAGAACAAAGAGCCACATCGATAAGTACGCCATAGGTCAAAAACAAAGGCATTTATGGACTCTTTGTGGGAGGGGATGTCATAAAGATAAGATTCGTTTCTGTTTGTTTAACGTCTTGCGATTGACGCATTAAATATAGTATGTATAGCATAATGTAGGTATATTAGCCTACATTAATTAAAAACAGTTTATTATATAGGTACCTTGTTCAATTAGTTAGTTTCCTTTTACTTTAAAGTTCTTCTAAACCCTTGGTGTTAATTTTCTTCATCGAATCGAATCGCAAAAAGCAACTACAGAAATGTTCGCAATCTGTTGTAATCTCACACATCTATTGCAATGCATGGGAATGTTGAAGAACCAGTTTAGTTTTATATACACAGAAGTCCGGAATAGTAGTAGCATCTGGCGTTAGTCATGTTAACCAAAGCTAAGCACATATTCAATATGCGACGAACGTAAGAGAAATCATGTTTAAGAATAGAGTATTACTTGGAACAAAATCTTGTTTATATAACAAGAAAAAATATTTAGAAGGCAAAAGTATATAGTCTTCCAATATTATATGAAATATTATGAAATTTACTTATAGAAATTGTGATATTATTGACTGAAAGATTGTCGAGAATTTTCTTTTTTATATGTAAAAATGGCAAGTTGAGGTTTTCAAATTTGAATTTGAAATTGGAAAATGTTTAAGTTTCATTTTTATTTGAAATGGTAGATTTGTAATAAAAATAAATAAATATATATTAACCTAACGTTCGTTGATGAAATATTGATCTCTGCATAGTTTAAAATTTATATAGAAATATAGCATACAAATTATATAACACTTATAAACGAATAAACCAATATTAGAATAAGACTGGTTTTTTACCTTTAAGAAAAATATATATTCTTTAAATGATATTAAAAAACATGCATATTTGAGCATTTTTTTTAATATCATTCAAGAAATATATATTAAATTTTCTTAGAAGTAAAAAAAAAGGAAAATTTCTAAAATCAAAAGAATTTTAACTAAAATATATTTTTATATGTCATTATAATAATTTTGGAGATTATTAAATGGGCATTTAAAAATATACTGATTAGGATATTAATATACTCGAGAATATTAATTTGATATTTGGGAAACTACTTTAATATATCAAAATAATATTAACTGAAATATATTTTAATTTTCATGGGCAATTAATATTAACTTTTATATATCAAAATAATTTTAAATAAAATATATTTTAACTTGTCATTACTATTATAATACTGATAGGATATTAATATACCCAAAAATATTAATTTGATATTTAAGAAAATACCCAATTGACAGTAAAAAATTATTTTCTCATTTCAGATCTAAGATATCATCTAATTTTTGTCAGTGTATGTCAAGTCCATGACAATGAAAAATGCAGTTCATAGACAACAAATTTCATATGTACTTATATGGTATATAGACATATATGTAAGTATAGTACACGGAAGGAAGTTGTCTGCCATTTGACTGAGCTACGCCCAAGGCCCTTGATTGTTTCAAGCTGTTTGGGGCGAAAGAAGCTTACATCAGACAAACGTACACGTGGCCCTCCAATTGTGTGTGGTTTAAGCTAAAACAGGTATTATTTTTTATTTTTTAGTGCGCTCAAGGTTAGTTAGTTAAATTGAGCATGAGTTCAGTTAAACAGACAGAAAATGCCGTTTTGACATTGATATATTGATGGACAACAAATCGAGAAACGAGTGCAATAATTAAATTCATGATACGATCATTTGTCGGGGAAAAAAATACTAGTGTTTTGGGAATATCGAAAATAAATAAATATCGAAAAATATTAATAATACGATGAGGTAATCAAACAAGTAATTATAGGAAGAACAACTAAATTCAGCATACCAAAGCTATTTAATATTTCAACAGTTTTTTCTATGGTAACTATTGCATAAGATTGAATTATTTAAAGAATATTAAAATATAGAACTGATTAATTTAGTTGCTATATTTTAATATAACATTGTTAGAAATTTAAAGCATTATCCGTACAACTCCCCATTGTTAGTCTTTGCCTATCTAGCAAAAATCTCGCTCATGCAACTTACATCCATTGTCTGCATATGGAAAAAACATATCAATCTAGATATCAGATAAGTCCTGTACACCCTGCCCCCTCCCCACACTTCATCATAACCAAAGTCACACAACAATGCAACTGAGATGCATACAGTAATTTATTGCTGCTTTTGTAGTAGTTGTAATCCTCTTCTATTCCTTCCTCCTCTTCTTCCATTCTTCTCATTCTACTTTTCACTTTCTTTTGTTCGCATAACAAGTCAAAGCCATTTTGAGCAGCTTTAACCGCTTCAAAATGTCAGTTTGCTCTCTTAAATTGCCGCATTAACTCTCTCGTTCCCCCTCTCTTCCTCTCTCTTTATTTTGCTCTCTCTTAGAATGTTAGCTGTTAATAAAACACATCAATCAATCACTTAATGTGTGTTTATGAACTTTGTTTGCTGCAAAACATTGCATATAGTATATATAAACATACATACATGCACATTTAGCGAAAATAAACCATAAATCATTTAATTAAATTCGCACGCCGCCCCCCGTACACCCCTTTAGCTGCGTGCAACGTTAAGGCTTGTGGTGGGGGGATGCGTTGAAGCAAAATCGCCAAATCGCCGCGTACCGAAAGGTGGCGTGATGACTATAAATAAATATAAACCAATAAAAACAGCAACAAAAATTTTGTGTGTACGAATGATAAAAAAAAAGTGAAAATATATTTGGGTACCGAAGGCTAGATACACTAGAGAACTAGATCAAAAGTATAAGCTATGGAGCTTGTTGAAATAAACCGTTTTTTTAATGTTAACATTTACATTAAAGTTTCTACAGAGTTAATAGGTTTTTATAGTATGTGTAATTAAGAGCACATTTAAATTAACCGGCAAATAAAAAATCATTTCAAAAATATTATAAGTCCAAAAGTTAAAGAAAAACTAATAATAAAGTGGCGCCACTTGACGGCAGCAACAGCTGACAGCTGGCAAGGCAAGCGACAACAACAAAAACAAAAACAACATCGCACGAGTACAAAAGCAAGTTCAAGAAAGTATCATGTGTGCATATCTCAAGGTCAAAAAAATATGTACAATTTCAATATAATTTATGCATATTCAAGCGAAAAGAAATAATAGAGCGGGAATTGGTTTAAAAAAATAAATACTTTTTTTTTTAATAATTATAGCAGTTCAGGAGCGCAGCTTCCAGCAAGGGGTGTACGCTAAATTATTGTGTTTATATTAACATATAATATGTGTTGATAATCTTTGTAAATTGTTTCCAAAAATTACCATGGCGAAATGTGTTTGTTGCAGCTGGGGTCAACGAACGTTCCCCTTAAATACGCCCTTGGCATAATTGCCAAAGTGAGAGCGCGCGCTCTCTTTGACTTTTCATTCGCGCGTGTAATCTGTTTTGCTCTCTTTCATTAGGCGCAACTGGTTGACACGCATCTCAATTACAAATAACAGCTGTTTTAACATTATTTACGTTTGCCCTTTGCCCCTGCTGTGCGTGAACTTATTCATTTTAACTGGTTCACATAGATTTATTTTGCTGCGCACTTTTCTTTAAACTCAACTGCGGCGCATAAACAAAACAAAAAAGCCAAAAAAAATGTCCAAAATAAATAGTCGTAAATGTGTTTATTTATAACAACAAAAATAAAATATAGAGAGAGAACAGACAATAAGTTGCCGGCTGTTTGCTTTTTCTGTTGTTCATTAATTAGCACATCAATATGCATACTCACAAAAAATATATGTATGTGTGCATTTCTCAGCAACAATTGGCCAATTTGCATTTTAGGCAAAAACAAAAAAAAATACTTTGAGGTACATGCGTATGTGTTAATGTAGATATTTGCGTATTTCTTTTTTGTTTGGCCTTCACAACAATTTACATAATAAAACTAATAAAATATTTGGTGCTAATGATAACCTAGCGACAAACGCCCAACCACACCAAGCCAAGACATCACACCACATCACGCCACCCACACGCACACATACACATACAAAGCGACCTTCTTGCGAATTGTGAAATGTGTCACACGTAATACGAAAATGGTAAAAAAAAAATAAAACCGGGGGAGCCAATTAACAGCTGAAACACCCTGTGCGCATGCATGAGCCATGTCTGCGGTTGAAAACTGAGTCATCAAAATCATACTCACAACTATTGCTGTTGTTGTTGTTATTATTGTTGCTCTTTTTTTGTTACAAACAAAAAACAGCGTTTTAAATTTGAATCTACAAATTGAATATGTATAAGACAAAAAAAAAAAAAAACAAACCAAAACAAAAAAAAGTTTCTTGGCGTGTGAATACGCGTATTTACAGTGTGTATTAACAATATTATGTGATGTGCTCACAATTTGCATTGAACGTGGGGGCTGACGACATGTGTAGTGGATTAGATCATCAAAAGAAAAAAAAACTTGTAAATTTAATGCGAGCATTTTGCAATTTGTCTTATTTTACTTTTGTTGTTAAATCGTTTGCCAATTGTAGTATGTACTAACATACATTTGAATTGGACTAACAGCCACTAGGCAACACTCATAACGGATTTACTGTCGTTGTGTGAGTGGCCCATAAGCCGAGCTTACAAGTATGCATGCGCATGCATACATACATACATAAGTGCTTTGGTTTGCGTAGCACTATGGTGTAATTATATGCAGGTGGTGTCATGCGAGTCACCAAGTTACCAATTATTAAAAACAACAGACCCGAAGGAGTATAGAATACAAACTGTCGAATAGGTACTCGCATTACAGTCTACCTTATATTATTACACTATGCGCTGCACAGTTAATCAACATCTCCACTCTCTTAAATTTCCCCTCATTTTATTGCGTTCTCATTCTGCGTTTCATTTATGCAAATGTGTGTGGGAGGGGAGGAGGTTGGTAAGAGGCGGCATATATGTAAGTAGTGTGGGGCAAAACGTGTCTCTGTTGCAGTTTCAATCGTTTATTCACTCAATTGGCCAATTGGCAGCGTCAAGTGCTGTGATTAATTTGCACCGAACATAGTCAATTATACAAATTTAAAAATAAAGAAAATTATTATGCACACGTGCCGACCAATCAATTAATAATAGTTAAATATAGAACACCCTGTTTTCTTTGTGACAATGCATTTGTGTACACACACACACGAATGTATGTACATAGATTTAGATTCAAGGCAACAGAGGTTAATGACAGCAAGAGTTGTTCTTTCTAGTTCATTTCACTGAAGTAGTTCAGTAGTTCAATTTCTACTGAATGAACTAATCTCTTTCATTTGAATCACATTCACTCCAACTCTAATATCAGCGTGATAGAGCGCAATTCGATAAAGTAGAACAGCAAAAGTAAACAGTAAATCAAATGTAACAAAACAAAATGGCAAATTAAAACACATAAAATTGTGTGCGTGCGTGTGTGTGCGGGTGGTCGACCGACCAATAAGGAATAAATTATCGTACAAATGTATGTGCGTGCGTAGCAAGAACCTTTAAGTTCAAGTTTCAACAAAACGAATTCGTTTAGTACAAGTGTCAAAAAATAAAACTTATTTAAAAGTTTGCACATTGACATGTTGCGCCTGTCGTGTGCTAGAGTATAGGGACGGGGGAGGGCGTGGCGCTTGAAAGTTAACCTTAAAACAAAATATGCAGCCGGCGTTTAGCCTTCACAAGAATATTGACGGTGCACACACACACACACAAGTACTGAACACAGGGTGACATATTTCTGTTGCCAAAAAAAAAACAATTGCAATGGGCTGGCGTCACGCAACTGTTGCCAGTTACCAGTTGATTAGGAACATTGTAGAAATTTTGTTTTTTTTGTTAGCGCGTACATCATAATTTTACTCCACCTAATATAATTTCACCATTTGTGAATATTCAGAATTAAAACACTGCAACAGAGCTGTTTGTTGTACTACCAAACATAAACACACACACATATAAATATTTTTACTGCTGTATTGGTTAGACAAAACAAAGAACGGAACTTACCAAATCAACAGACAGCCCGACCATATCGGCCAACCAAGTAAAAACCCGGCTGCCATCATAACAATCACTATTTTCTATATACTCGGGCGATTCAAGCATTTTGGCTTATTTTGGTCTTCGATTGCGATATTCACGTTATTGCTTCATTTGAACACACAATTTTTGTAAACCGATAAAGCGCGTGGTGCCTTGTTGTTCTTTAGACGCGAAATGGGGAAAATTCTCGCACTTGTAATACAAAAAACACAAGCGAATTTTATAGCTGCCGTCGCCTAGGATAACTGGGGCTGCGTTCTGTTAAACTTATAATTTTGTACAATAATTTGGAAGTGTTACTGTAGATTTATGTATATGTTTATATATATATATTATTTTGTAATCGCACGATGCGTGCGTCAAAATGGCCGTTCTCTTTGCGCTGCGATTCGTAATCGTGCCGCGGCTGGCGTCCGACACGATTGAAAGAGAGAATGAAACTGCGAGTAGATTTAATTGGAAATGTTCGGTACGCCGAAAATATATATGTATGCATTAATAAATGTGTAGTTGAAAAAGTCTAATAATTGTTTAATATATTTATTGAAATATTTGAATTTATGACATGTTCGAGTTAAGATTTTTTTCCATATAAATAATAAAAATAGCGATTTGTTGTTGTTTAGAATTGCATACACAGCTTAACATACCGCTGAACTGTTAATAACAGCGAGCACTAACATTCTGCTGGAAGTGTCCAAGGAAGCAATTTTAAAATATTAAAGCAATTTAGTGTAAAACCACATATTTAATGAATTAATAACAATTTTGGCTTGTGGACATTGGCTAGCTTGAAAGAACAATTGAAAATGCGGCGAAAATTCGAATTTAACAGTTGGCGCAACAGAGCTTTTAACAAAAGAAGTAATAGCAGAGTTATAACAGAAATAATTCAAAGTCACTATCGATATTTCTGTAGCATGCTGTCGATATTTATGGAACTAGTTCTGTGAATGGCTCGCCGATAGTTGAGCAGCTGATTGAACTTATTCGATAAGAAAATTAATCGTTGTCTCGATAACGAGCTGCAAAAACAACAGTGCATTCAGTGACAATTTGAGGGCAAACAAACAGCCAAACTTGCAATGGCGGGACGCGAACTAACAATAACGCCTACAAAGCGGGAGCGTCGCAAATCGCCAGCAACATGTTACGGTATAATGGACAGCAGCAGCAGCGGCACACAAACACAGCCGCCGCCACCGCCAGTCTCGCCCACATCATCTGTGGCAGACACCACATTCGAGCCATCCATTGATATGATGGTAAATGATTTTGACGATGAAGGCACACTGAACGAAGAGGAGGCGCTTGCCGATTTGGAGGCGCACAATGCAGAGGATGAAATTGCGACGCTGCGCGAAGAAAGTGAAATGCCCATCGAGGAGTTGCTGGCCAAGTACAGTAAAATGCCAAATGTTGAATTGAGCAGCACGAGCAGCTTAAAGCGTTCCAGCGGCAGTTCGAAACGCAGGCGTGCAGCATCCAAACGGCAGCATCTCGAAGCGAATGCGGCAGCAGAGGAAAAGGGCAGCGGCACAGGCGTCGATCCGCAGCAAATTGTGAGCGCCGCGGAGGAGGATCTTACAACAACATCGGAGTTACATGATGAAATAATCGAAAACGATGATGAAATGCCGGGCGTTTTGCCGCCCGATGTCAACAAGAAACCGCATCGCTCACATTTGCTGGACTTGTATCCAGATGAATCCTTTCCACAGCACACAACTAATGCTGTAGAAAATGCCGAACGTTGTAAGTAAAAAAACAATTTAAATTAAAAGTTATAAATTCTAATTATTTACCAATTATTAGGCTATTTTCTTATTGCACTTTTTATTTATATAAAAAAAATATATAAAGATAGATTTGTGGCTATATAAGTACATAAAAATCAAAATATTGTTTTTTTGGATAGCCCAAAATGAGATTTTGAAATTTTTTAAGTAATTTTCATAATAATTTTCATAATTTAAATTTTATGTAATATTTCTTATATAATTATATTTCAAATATCTTACAGTTACGCCGCTTCAATCGCTCTTTGAGCAGGCCGATGAGGAGGACGGGGAGGAGGAGGAGGACAGCGATACAGATTCTGAAGATCAGCGTAAAATAATAATGGTTGGACCCGATTATCAAGCTGAAATACCCGAAGGTCTATCACAATATGGCGATATATTGCCCTATGAGAACGAGGATCAATTAATTTGGGAGCCAAGTCAGGTGACCGAGCGTGAAGTTGAGGATTATTTGGCTAAAATACAAGAGACACGTTCCTTAAGCAACACTACAGAGGAAGCAGGAGGTGCGGCAACTGATGTCCTGGAACGCGCTGAGCCTGAGGAGAGTGCGCCAATGGCAACGCCGCCAATTGTTGTAGTTCCACCGACTGCAACTGCATCGGCAATACAAAGCTCTGATATGGAATCGGTTGTCAAGGATAATGAACAGGCATTGCATCTGCTGGTGCAATGTGGCTACGATTTTAAGGAGGCGCTGCGACGCAAGCGATTAAACGTCCTGCCAGTGCTGAGCAGCGATACGATGAGCAGCTGGTCGGAGGAGGAATGCCAAAAATTTGAGGAGGGCATACAGAAATTTGGCAAAGACTTTTATCAGATACGCCAGAATCAGGTATCAATCTGTAGAGGCAGCGATTACAAATTGAAATGATGAACATACTACATATACTGTGATCCTTTCAGGTGCGCACTAGAACCATGCGCGAACTGGTACAGTTCTATTACCTGTGGAAGAAGAGCGAGCGACGTGATCAGAGCTTTGCCCTAAACGATACAATTGATCACATGGATGTATTTATAAACGAAGGCGGCGATCGTGCCGGCAATGGGAATGAAAAGGTTATTGGAAACGGAAATGGAAATGGAATTGGTACGGGAAATGGTAGCTGCTCATCTCATGCGAGCAGCAACTGCAGCAGCAGCAGCAGCAATGGACACAGTAATGGCAATGCCAACAACATTGATCATGCTCTGGACAAAGATGCAACTGTTGCCACACGCAAATCAACAACGAAAAACTATTCAATTATGACTGGTGGCAACAATCAGGCTGCAGCTGCCGCTGCTGCTGCTGCTACGGTTGCAACTAGTCGCAAGCGTGGTGCTTCCTTTAACCTGGAGGATGCCAATAATGAAGATCATGAAATTGTACTAGATATAAGCTAAGCTAAAAATTTATGTTTACAATTTGAGCCAAAATGCGCAGGCGCTTACGACGCTCAACGTTGGCTGCTGGCTAAAAACGGGCATGGCATTTAGTATTAAGCTAAAAAAAAGAAAAACAACATTCATTATATTCAAAATACATATAGCATACAATTATATATATATATGTCGATTCACTAATCCATAAAAACAACGAGATATTTGAATCTATGTAGCACTTATAAACTTAAGCTTTAAAAATATAATTTCTTATGTGTGTGTTAGTAAATTTATGTGTCTATGTATTAGTGTATATTTACGAAGCTGCGCTTTAAGCCGGCATTAACTTCAGCATACGTGTGTCGTGTGGGTGAGAGGACGAAGCAAAAAAAGAAGAGTTTGGCTTGGAAAATCATAAATAGCGTTTGTATCAATGTGTTATTTTTACCAAATATTCCACGGTTTTGCCCATGCAGCTTATATATTTTAAAAAAATTAATAAATGTGTGCTTAAATTACGAATTTCCTAATTTTATATAAAAAATCAATTTTGAAAATCTCAAGTTTAAAAAACATAATTTACATTTAGAGTATAAGCAAATACAAAATAAAAGAAGAAAAAAATAATTTTCATTTTTTTTGGATTCTCAAAACTATTTTATATATCTTTCTCGATTTCGTTTTTTTTTTTTAAATTTTAAATTATTTCCATCGAAAATATTTTTTTGGGATTCTGTTTACATCTCAAAGAACATAATTTTCTCAATTATAAAATAAGAAATTTTCTAATTTTGATTTTTTATGTATTTTAGATTATCTAATAGATTTATTAATTGAATTTAAAAATACAAAATAAAATATATATTTATCTAAAATTTTGATGCACTATAAAAATTCTAGGGAACACATTCTAATTTCAATACAATTTACAGGAACCACGTCGAAATTTCGATAGTTTTCTTTTTTTTTCTTTTTAAAAGATGCCAATCCTAACCAAAAAATCTTTGTCGGATTTAATACCCTTTCCACACAACCCCCTCTCGCAAAGCTCACACGCTAATAAAAATTAATTGCAATACGTGTTAATCTCTAAAGTAAACATTAAAAAGTTTGTAGATGTTGCACAACAGATTTAACGAAACTGTAGAACCTCCAAATCTGCGCAGTGCTCCTTCAATTTCAAAGGATCAAATGTCAGAGCTGGGAACAATGTGCGCACACACACACACACACTTTAAGCCACTTGCGTTGCCATTTGCCAGATAAAATAACCCCCAGTTCCAAGTTCCAGGCAGGCAAGTAGCCAATTCTTAAATACGCTTTGCTTGCATTTTCGCAGCAAGCACACATCCATGCATACATACAAAGGCACGTATACACGAGCATAGAGAACGAACGTAATGGAGAATAGCAGTAACGAGGCAGGCCCAGGCAAAACGGCAAATCGCGATGCGACGATCGTGCAAAACGAAGTTTGTCTGTCGTCTGTCAGTTGGAGCTTATGTATGTACATACATACATACACACAATATGTTTATATTGTGTGTGTATGTATGTTTACGTTTATCTACTCCTCTCTTTTTTCCCGCAAGCTTCACTGGCGTAGCGTGAACATTTTACGTTCAATACAACAATCCAGCCAGCCGACCGTAGTGAAAAATCCAGTTTTGTTAAAAATAAACAAAGCGCAACAAGCACGCTACAAACCTCAGTGTGCAGAGCATATTCGTATTGATGGCTATTGGCCTAGGCTCCAGGTCTAGTAGCTAGGACTCCTCGTAATCGTAACGATCATAAATAATTAAAGTTAATGCGGCCCATACACGACGATTATGCTCGCAATCAGTAACGAAGTGCGCGTCAAAGCAATTTAAGCGACAATCACGTGTACGTTTGCCAAAGAGAAAAACGGATAAGAAATAATAAAAAACAAACCAAAGAAAACAAAAACAACACGTACGGGAAGAACAATATAAATATTTATATAAATTAAATAGTACAACAGTTTTGACGCAATGTAAGCAAAAAAATTGCTATAGGCGTATAAAAGATTTCAAATAAAAACAGCTGTATTTATATACACGTAATTTTCTATGATTATGAAGTTTTATTGCCTGTTTTATGTGTTGATTTACTGTTCTATGATCGCATTACATCAAAGTCAGTGTCTGTCACTTCATAAGCGATGATGATTGTTTTTTTTTAATTTCCTACCAGAAGCATACTATCTTTGTAGGTGCCCACAGTTTGTTCTTAATTATTCTTTTACAGATTCCATAACATTGTTTGAGATTTGATTTATTTAACAACAATATACATATGTACATATAAACTTAAATTTTTACATTAAAAATAGTACTATCAATGGCTTTGCAGTCTTACGTAAATGTTAAAAACGTAAGCATGATCGCCGTGTATGGGTGTCATAAAGTAGCACACTTTGACAAACAAATTCTCCTTTGTTCGCATCAGATTCGCCGTGAATGGGCCACAGTAAAAAAAATGCAAACAGCTGCTAATTGTGATTACGTACCGTAATATTGTATATAGTTTTATGTACATATAACAGCAGCAACAGCGCACAAGCGATTCGTTACAGCCCGAAACCGCAAAAACAGAGTTAACAACCGTAAAGCGAACATGAGAGACGGCCCACGACGCCAGCGGAAGCTTTACATCCGGATAGTAGTAGTCGCCAGTTTGTGAATATCGTCAGCCGGTGTGTTCTTCAGTGCAAAGCCTGTCTGAGCCCTCCTCTCTGTCTTTTGCCTTCTCTCTCTCTCTGTCTCTCCTTCTACATTTATTCACATATCGCTGGCTCACTCGCTCGATCGGTCGCTTTTCTTTGCGCCTTCGCCTTTGCCTTCGTCTTGCGTTGAGCTGCCGCTGCCGCAGCCCGCAGCCAAAAGGCACGTAAACTGGTTGGCTTCGTTGTCGTTGCGCCCGTACAGCAGACAGCAAGCAGAGTCTCGATGTCGTGGTCGTGGTCGGCGTGGCGTGCCCGTACTTTTTGTTTCTGTTTCTGTTTCTCTGGTGCGCTCTTTTAGTCTTGGTGTAGCGCTTGAGCTGCGCGCCAGTTTGTCGGACCTTTCTCAAACACGGTTAGGTTCGGTTCGGTTTGCTTCGGTTCATCATGAGCAGCAGCATGGATCTGGCTTATAATGCGTCATCACCATCCGCCTCACCGCCGCCGCCGTCTTCCGCCTCCTTTACATTCACCAATACCGCCAAGCTGCCAATCGAGACGGTCAAGCGTCTCATTGCCGCCGTTTCGCGTAGGCCCGTTCTCTGGCTACGAAATAACGTGTACGGTCAAAAGCGCAGCGATATCACGCCCATATGGTTTGAGGTTGGCAAGGATGTCAATTTGCCAGGTGAGTTGATCGCTCTCTCTCCCTCTCTCTCTCTCTTTCTCTCAAACACATTCTCTGGCTGATTGTTATGCGAATACATACATATATGATACACATGTACATACATACACACGTATTGTGGTTATCATGTACGTATAAATATTACAGTGCACATTCAATATGGTGAACACGACACTGAATGCTAAGTATGAATATTTTATTTAACTACTTCCAATTCGAGTGCAATAAGTAAAACACATACTCTTCAGTAAAAAAAAACATATTTTTTTACATATAATTTTGTATTCTACTTTAGTAAATTTCTTATTAATTTTATATGCATATGGGCATTTCCACAGAATTGTACCATGACCGAAAACTGAAATATTTATAACTATTAAATTTTGTTGCGTATATTCTTAAAAAAATGTCGAAATTTGTATAAAATAATGAGTTTTAAAACATATCAATATATAAACATATAAATATATTTTAATTTTTAATATACTTTAATTTTTTTTTATAATAATAAATACTATCTATATATTTAAAACTGTTCAACCTGACAGACTGACTGATTGGCGACTCACCACCAGACCACACGGTAGAAGCTAGAAACCTGAAATTTGTGGCAATAGCTTCCTATTATATTGTAGATTGGCAATCTGGAAATTTTTTTTTGAAATATATGGGGGTGGTTGGAAAATGCATAAAAAATTACATTTAAAAATGTCAACAGGAGCATTTCTGGTGGAGCAGTAGGCTACAATCATAGAGACATTGTAGAATATAATTTGTTTGTATTTTTTTTGTCTATTTTATTTTACTATAATAGAGACATTGTATAGTATTAGTTTTTTTTGGCCTATTTTATTTTTTTTTTTTGGGAACGGGAGCAGGAAGTTGATCTAGTACCCTATAAGAATTATTTAGAAAGGTTAAAAGGGTACATATCCAATCATAAATACTCTGTATATATTTTTCATTAAGCGCTAACTTGATTTGGCCTTGACATTTCATTGGCTCGTACTTAGAAGCAAGTTCATCTCAAAGACCATGATGTATATATGTATGTAAATGTACGCTCTGTTATCTATTTCTTTTTTCTTATTGTTTTTTCTTTTAAATTTTTGATAACTCTCCCTGCTACTGCCAATATGGAAAATAACGAATTTTGGTCAAACTTTTAATGAATTCTTTGCATTTTTTGCAAATAAGTAAACTATTTTGTTTAATTAAAATTTTTTTATTTATTTTTTATTTTGTATATTAATCATTTATACACTTATGAACATATTAATAAATTATTATATTTATCTACGTAGTACAAAGAATTTTGTAAATATAAAAATTTAATATTCTTGTTGTTATCATCAATTAAAGTTTTCTTGCTACTAATGTTCACTATAAGTTGCGTGCACTGTAGTTGTATATGCATTACGAATTGTGGTTTTCTTGCTGCCACAAGCACCGTGGCATGCCACACACTGCCACTGATCAAATCACCTAATACAGCATTACTTTTACATATATGTATACTTATTCTTTCTCTATTTTTTTTTTTTCTTTTGCAGCTGACGTTTGCCGGGTCAAATGGGGACACTTACGAGACAATTTTCGCAAGGTTTATATACGTAACAATCTGTCGAATGAGGCGCCCTCGTCGTGGCGTTTCTACAATGATATGAGATTCATGGAGCATGCGGTGCATGAGAATATCCTGAGGCAGGCGCGCACGCGCGGCAATAGCAAAAAGCATCCTCCGGGCCATTGGACAGAGAATAATAATCTAATATTGGACGAGAGCAGCAAATTTGAGCCAATTGTGGCCACTGAGCCAATTTGCGAACTGAGCGATAGCTACGATTCTGAACTGCATCAGCCGAGCTTCTCGGATATAAGTTCGTTTTTTGAGGATCGGGATTGCCAGCCGGGTGCCAAACGGGTGAAGCTGGAGGAGCCTAGCAATGGCGACATGAACAGCATTAACAATGATGACCTCAATGATGATGATTTCGATGAGGATGCGGCATCCGAGAACGAGGATGAACGCAATAATAAACATAGCATTAATGGCACGCCGGACCCCAGCGTATTTACCATCGAAGTGCTCGATGATGACGAGGAAATGGCTTTGCCCATATCCAAATGCAAGTCCAACAAATCGAATGACATCCTCAAAAGTGAACCCGAAACTAAGCCGCTGCCACAGCAATCCACCAGTCCTGGTCATTTGCCATTCAAATACATCAGCATGGATGCGGCAACCAATACGGAATCAAATGGCGCCGATGCGCAGGACGATGCCGATCGCATGTTCCTGCTCAGCCTGATGCCATTCCTGCAGCGTCTGGATGAGCGTCGCAAGTTGCGTGTGCGTCAAAAGCTTCAAAATGTTTTGATTGAAGAATTAGAATTCGGCTGATAATAGTACATGCATATGTAGAGAGTACTGTATAGTGTTGGGTAACGCCAAAAAATTAAGTTTCCTTTTGAGTTTCCCTCTGTTTTTGTTCGCTGGTTCATTTTATATTGTAACTGGTTCTTTGTTGTAGTTAACAGGAACCGTAAATAACGACTTTTTAATCAAAAATGTTATGTATTTGCAGCAACTCTGTGAAAAAGAGTCTGCGCATATTTTTTTTTTTTCAATTTTAACTATTAATATTTAAATTTTTATATACAAATCTCAAATAGTTATTTAATTAAATAACTTTTACTTTCCGCTTTTTATAGCTGAATGTTGAGAGTATAATATTTTTCACCAGAAAAGAACCAAGAGGAACCTAAAAAATAGATTTTTTAAATTTAAATAAAAGTTTTTTTTGTTTCATCTTGAGTAAATTTTTTAAAAAAAATATATTAAACTTTGAGCTATAAAAAGGTTGTTGAAAGATTTTGAGTACAAAAAAAAACATTTTTTACGGTTCCTGATTTTACTTACTGGTTCATTTTATACTACACACTGGTTCATTCAAATAGTTTACTGATCGTAATATAATTAATATTATGTACTTAAAAAAATGGAACAAGTAAACATGTTCATCAGAGAGAGAGGGGTGTTAACCCAACACTAGTGCTGTGCGCCTTTGGATCTTTACTTAGTTTTAAAATATTTTATATTCTTACATATATGTATAAGCTTAGCTTACAGTATTAAAATTCATAAGTATGCGACTGAAAAAGAAACACACATACATACAAACATACATAATTATAATATTACATAGAATGTAATCAGTTTTCCGCCTTCATTGTAACCTTAAAAAGACTTAGAAACAAAATACATACATACACAAAATAGTTGTTCAACACGAAAAATACCACGCAGTGTAATTATTTTTGAAAAAGGATGCCTCACGCCACGTTTACCTGTACCGTGCTGCGCACCTGCGCTCTACCTGAGCCTGCCCGCAATTCCAATGAAATTGAAGTGGTGAAACGAGCCAGCTTCATGAAATTCGTAGATGCTGATGATTTGATGGCTAACACAGAGCCGAGAATTGGCCACGGACGAACCATTTAAATTGAATTTTTAGGCCAGCAGCAGTGAGTATAAAATTTTTGTCAGTGCAAGGCATGAGATGAAAACAAGTTCCTTAAGGGTGTTGTTTCTGGCGACAACAACAACAACAGCAACGACGACAACAAACAGTCAGGCACATCAACAACAACAACAACAAATGCGCGCCACCACCGGCCATATTTTCGCGCCACCGCCACATGCGCCGTTAATGTGCTCACTCTCTCCCTCTCTTTGGCATTGGCTCTCTTTGTGACCGCACATTAAATTTGAAGCCAATGCGATTTTTGAATACCCTTCATACATATGTACATATATTTTAGTATGAAGTTTTCTTTGAAGTAAATGTATTGTGTAAACTGCAAAAATATTATTTAAATAAGCAACAGTAATAACTACTAACGGTTATTCAATTATATAAATAACTACTTATTATCTATGAAAGATTTTCTTTTCAGTAATTCACTAAATGTGTTAAAAATAAATAGTAATTATGTAAGGCAAATGACTTTAATACAAATATAAAAACCCAAGTTAATTCAAAAGTTGGGGGATATATGTACATACATAAAACACATGTCAAAGAGTCATATGGTCGTTCATAAAGAAGGGTATAAATAACAAAAAAACAACAAACCAAAGGGGCAGCAGAAGCGTTGTCGGCGCATGAACGTGCATCCAGTTTCACGTTTAAATGCGTGCGTGAAGGTTGGATATTTTGAGAGCGTAAAAGGAGCCCTAATCCCCCAGCATAACCAAGCCACAAGAAGTGGGTCAAAAATTATTCGAAAACTAAACAAAACGCCGCACGAAACATGAACGGTTGAAGCACAAAACAAAACGTCAAACCAAAACGAATATCGAAAGCGCGCAGAGTTTACAACACTGTTTTCAAAAGTATGTTTATAATTCGGGAAAAGTGCATGTTTATTGATAGCTGGGGCGCATTTTGATTGCATTTCTTAGCCGCATAAGTGAAAATAAATAGAAGATAAAACAAGCACACTAATAACGCACACACGTACAACATTTGTAAAATGTGCTCGTGCATGTGAACAATACATACACACATTGGTATACTTCTTGCGAGAGGAAGCGGGAGAGCGCGAGAGCGCCAAGTGAGAGTAACAGAAGCACGGCAAAATAAAATAAAATACAAAAAGAAAAAAGAAAACCAAAGAGCGAGCAACATTGGAGCGCGCGCGCACGCAAACACATCAAAATCAAAAACTGACTGTGAGATACATTTGGGTTTATTTTATTTTTTGTTTAGCTACATAGATGATGAGCAAGCGCAGGCAACAACAACAACAACAAAAACAGAGCAAGAAGCAACACTCATACACACACACACACACACAGACACGTACATAAACGAGGAGGCATGATTATTATGTTGTGTTTTTAGTCGAATGTATCTTTTAGTCGGAAAAAGGAATACACGAATGTCGGGAGTCGCAACGGCAACGGGCCACAAACGAATTACGCATGAGATCTCTTTGGTCTTGGTACTAGTACTATAAAAGAATCTCGCATTTTCAAAACGCACAACAACATAAAAATCAACTCAACTCGTTAATCAATAAATTTATATACAAAATACTATATATATAATCAAAGAACATTGCGAAAAAGCAAACAAAAAAATATAACACATACATGAGTGTATTACAAAAACAAAAAAACAAAATAACTATTTAAAAGATAAATATAAACAACAACAACGGGGCGACGCCACTTTAGCAACATTATTGAAAGTGTGCAGCAGTTGCGAGCGGCTTGCATGAGGCTGCTAAAAAAGGTGTGTAGCAAACACAAAAATACAAAAATACAAAAAAAAATATTCCATACATTCAGGCAACAAAAACAAGCACAAGAACAAGAGCAACAACAAAAACTTAAAACTGTTTCAATCAAAAGTTTAATAACACATATTTTGCCCAAATAAAATTATTGATTGCTTGACAAATATCGAGATTTGCAATTATATCGAGATTTCATATACAGTTGATGCCCCGTCGTTTGTATGTATATCGTATATCGCACACACACAAACACACACACACATACATACCACCTAGAAACTTGTATAAATACAACCCTCATCCCTTGCCGTTTTTGCGTCGTATTGCTTGCACGTATTACACACACATACAAACACACAGAGTAACACATACATACATATACAAATGCAAAAGGACTTTAACTTCTTGGTTCGTGTTTTTTTTTTTTCATGTTTTGAGACACAGTCTGTGTTTGAATGGATATGCTCAAGGGTGACAAGGGTAGTTTCTGCTCAGTTGTCTACACGGCCCAAAATCTAGAAGTGCATCCATCCTCTTTGGGGCGTTGCACAGAGCTACAGAGAAAGAGAGAGACAGATAGAGAGAGAAAGAGAGAGAGAAAATGCTGAAAAGGATTTGCATTTTTTGTTTTGAAAATTGGATTATATTTATTAAATCAAGCCAGTTATATACTCTATGAAAAATCCTTCAAAAAAATATGTTAAACGCTTAATGCAATAAATTTTCGGCATAGCTTAAATTTATTTTGGTACAAAAAATAAAAACATTGCGAAAAATTCTTTAAAAATATTTTGAAGAAAATTCTGATTATTTAAATAGTAATTTAATATTATTATTCATGATTATAGGCCATTTAAATATATCATAAATATTATATTAAAATCAGAGAGGCTTATCAATTATAAATAAAAATATAACTTATAAGTAAAAAAAATTTACTTTACTGAAATTTAGTACGAAAAATATTTCCAAAAAATATATAAAATAAAATCAATTTCTTTTAGTTAAAAGTTACGGAAGTAATAATGATATATAGTATATATGATGATATAGTACAATATGATAATGATATATATATAATTCTAATAATAATACTATAATGATATAGTACAATACAGGAACAACAAACTGTATAATATGCAAAAACGATTAATATCTAAAAAAAATGATTAATTTACTAAATTGAATGCCTTTTTTATTTGAATAATTTCAGTATATATTTTAATTGATTAATCCGATTGATATTTTTTTAATATTTATACTATTTAGATCTTTGTATATTGTACATCCTCCTAATGTTTAGGGTTGTATATTATACAGGGTAATTTGTTTAAAAAGTGATGTTAACTAATATAGATTTAGAAATCTATGATTTTATGTTTCAAATAGCTATGAGGTGAACTATAAAGTTGTTTTATATCTAGGGTTTTGAGTGAAATAAAATATGTATAGCTAAATAGCTATTTTTCCAAAATAAGCTGAAATTATATATATTTAGACCAAATTTAGACATATATAAAAAAAATTGAAAAATATTTTAAAAAAATTTAAGTTAAATTATTTTTCCTCAAATTTACAAAATATTCAGTCAAATGCAGAAATTGTGTGAAATGTTGTATATAAATATGTTTTTTTTTTATAGTAATATATATAAGTTGAAATTTATTCAAAATTAAATATATTTAGAACAATTTTAGACATTAAAAAAAAATTAAGAAATCATTTAAAAGAAAATTTAAGTAAAATAAATTTTCCTCAAATTTAAACGCAGAAATCGTGTGAACTTTTATAGAAATATGTTGTTTTTTTTTATAGTAATATCATAAATACATATATATATATATATATGTATCTATATATTAAAAGATTAAAATATATATCAACCCTAATAGAAGCATAGGGTGGAAAAGAAAGGAAAAAAGAAATTATCTAGTTTAAGGAAAATTAGCTTGGAGGGGGATTCACAAAGTCACAAAACAAGTTTTTAAACGAATTTTTTTTCTTCAAGTGTAGCCTGACGTTTTGAATTTTACTTTTGTTGTTGTTGTTCTCGTTGTTATTATTGTTGTTGTTGCTGTTGTTGTTGTGAGAGAGGGGATGAAAGTCGGTCGAGGGATTGGGCGTATGTCGTCGCTCCATCTTCTTGAAGATGGCAACCAACACAACAACCAAAATTGTTTTTTTTTTATTTTAATTTTTTTTTTGTATTGTAGGTAACACGGAAAATGCTAGAACTTAACGAAAGGTTGGGGCTGTTGGGGGTGGGTTTAGTATAATGTCCTATATATAGAAATATAAATATATATGCGTAGTAGTTTTTATTTTCCAAAAGTACAGTACAAAATACAAATTATCGATAAATTGAGCGGCCATTTTTATTTTGCCCAAGGACTTAAAGATCAGCTTAAGCCGAAATACACGGAGTCATAAATTTAATGTATCTAGCGTGCTAAATGCGAAGATACAGCAGAAGGTAAATTCTGGAAAAAATAAATCTGACCTGCTCACACACACACACACACATCTGCTGCAGGATATGCATTCGGGTCGCTTAGTTTTTCCTTAAGGGATCAGTAAAGTTGAACAATAGAGAGACAAGACGCAGAATTTTCCCATTTTCCTAAGGCAATTTTTGCTACCTAGCAGCTGCAGCTGCAACACACACACACATATATACACACTTACAGCAAAGACTTGCGAGTCCTTTAAGCAATTTGGACTACTTAATGCACAGCAGTGCGTCTAGGCAATTTAGTTAGCTAGCTTCTTGGCATCTGTCAACCTCGTCGCGCGCGAATTATTCCTTTCAAGTTTTTGAGCGCGTTTCAAACGCAAAAAAAAATACAAAAATTATAAATAAATAAATAAATAAAGAATATATTAAAATTGCAGCTTAAAAGTGTCTCATTGACTGCCCAGGGCCAAAAAGAAACGTGATCTCATATATCATCTCATCTTATGATGGAACTCTTGTCAAACAATTCGGTTCCGCAACAAATGGCCAACAGCAATGCGCCCAGCGCCGCTGCAGCTGTAAATGCCGCTGCCAATAATATTGGAGGCGGTGGAGGAGGTGGTGGTGGCGGCAGTGGCGGTGGCAGTGGCATTGGTGTTGGCAACGGCGGCAGCGGCAGTGGCAGCATCAGCAGCAATGCAAGCAATTCATCAGAACGTCTATTGGCCGGCATTTTGGAATCATTTCCCGCCTGGGATCTCAATGTGGGTGGACTGCTGCCCAATGTGGGCCAAACAAATGGGTAAGTTAACAATTTTATACAGAAGTGTGACAAAAGAGAATTTTTAACTTATAAATAATATTTATTAACACTAGTTAAACCTCTTTAAAATAGCCTTTAAAATAGAGTTTTAATATTTTTATATAATTTTATGAGCAATCTTAAAATATATTTTCTTACGATTGAGCCCAATTTTAGGGAAATCGCATGACAAATTTATTTGAAAAATAATAAGACAATTTTTAAATTATAAATAATATTTATGAACATTATTTAAACGCCTTTAAATTAGAGTTTTAATATTTTTATATAATTTTATTTTCTTAGATTGAGCCCAAGTTTAGGGAAATCGCAAGACAGATTTTTTTAAAATATTTTTTCTGATTTAAAGTTATCAGAAAACTCGTATCCGTACCTGGTACTCTGATATTATTATAGAGATATCATTTCAATTTAAAAATCAAGTTTAGGCGCTCGTGACAATCCATCGGCTCTTATATTGCCTTATATATTGAAATTATATATCACCGTATGACTATTTTTCTTTATTCTAAAATATATATATTTTTTATCCTAAAATATATATGATTTTTTATTATGAAATATTAATTCATTTAATCAGATACTAAAATGCAATCTTTCGTTTGAGCACAAGTTTATGGATTTATTTATTTTTTTTTTTTTTAAATGACCAGAAAACTCTTTGGTACTCTGGTATTATTATTATTATTTTTAAATTTTTCAATTAAAATCAATTGATCTGCGTGATAATCAGTATATTAAATATTCTAAGTTAAAAATTATTCCACTGATTCTTAAATACCCTTGTAAGCTGAAGGGCAGGTCCTGATGGTGACTAAAGAATTGTTGCAGTAAAAAAATATATGATGATATTCAAAATAATTAAGAAAATTTAAATAATGTTAAAACGCGAAATCCACAAAAATATGGAATTTTAAAAAGTCAGAAATCTGACTTATTTTTAGTTTTGCTAAGATTTTAAGACATCTATTTATATAAAATTTAAAAAAGGCAACGAAGAATATTTTTTTGAGGACTTTTATAGCTTTTGTTGATTAGGAATTCTAGAATATTTACCAGGAAAAATGGATTAAATATAAAATAAAATATTAAATAAAATAACTAGAAAATTGATTGTCCAACGAATTTGTAAACAGTAAGATTAAATGATAAAATAAAAAAAAATAAACGAATTTGCTATATAATAAAATAGTTAGACACTGATAAAATATAAGGCAAATTTGCTTGACAATCAAAGACCTAGATATTTTATTTTGTTGAAAGTGTTCCTAAAGAAAATCCTTTTTATGATGATATTTTTTGGCATTTAAACAGGTACTATCACTTATAAAATAATTATTATTGCTAATTAAATGTATTTTGAATTTTTCAAGATAGAATAGTCAAGAGCTTTATTTTTTATGTGTTAGTTTAGAATCGACAATATTCAAAATGACTTTTTAAAAATCTTTTAAAATAAAAGTCTCAAATGATTTTTTTTTTGCAAAATTTCAATCAATTTTCTGTATCCTAAAAATAAATAAAATACTATTTTCTTTATAATTATTAAGCAAACGACGAGCTTTAAATTTTGCCCAAATATAAATTCATTTAAATAAAAAATAAAGAATTGCTAATATAAATAGATTAAAAACTATTTTCTTATTTATTCTTAAAAAAACGAACAGCCTTAAATTTTGAATAATAGATTATTTTCTTAATTTTTATTAAACAAACGAATAGCTTTAAATTTTGCCCAAATATAAATAAAATAAATAATTGTTTATAGCTTAAAAATTCTCAATATTTGTCACACTTTTTGCATTTGCATTTTGTAACATAATTTATAATTAATATTATTTTTTTCCTTCGGATTTTTGCAGCTCGCCGCCACGCACTGACTTCTTTATAAATAACTTTCTGGGTGGCTTGGATACGCATGGTGATTTTAGCATTGGACCCATTGGCAGCGGTGGCAACAACACACGGAATCACGCCAAGATGTCACCGGAATCATCAAATAATTCGAGCATCAGCTGCGGCTGGTGTGAGGTGAGCGCCTCGATACGCTGCCTCGAGTGCAACGAGTTCATGTGCAACGATTGTTTGCGTGAGCATCGGAATAGTCCATTATCGTCGAACCATTCGATAGTATCGCTGCCAACGCCCATTGGCGCCTCACCCACCGGCGGCAGCTCGGCGAATCCACAGACGCCGCCAAGCAGCAATTTCATATGCGACATACACAATGAGATGTTGCGCTATGTCTGCGATTATTGCCGCAAATTGGTCTGCCAGTTTTGTACGCTGCATGAGCACAAGGAGCATAGCTATGCCTCGATACAGAACTTCATGATTGGCTCCAAGGAGAAGCTGGAGGGCGCCATCGAGAGCAGCCAGGTGGGCACACGTTGCATCAAGAGCAGCATTGACAAGGCCCTGGCCTTCATCCGTCTCATCGAACGCAATTGCAGCGAGCTGAGCGATAATATACGCAAAGCGTTCCGTCAGTTCATCATTGCCATCGAGGATCGGGAGCGTTTCCTGCTTGATTTTGTGGAGAAACTGCGCCAGCGTCGTCTGGCCATTCTACACGATCAAATGGCGGGCTTGAAGTCCGCATTGGCCGGACTCTCGGAAACGTCGGATATGCTGAGCAAGGTGGCGGACAATGCCTGCAGCATGGATCAAATTGAAATAGCCATGAAGCTGACAAATGGACAACGTCAAATGGAACAATTTGCGGGCATCTATAAGGATTTGCAGCCCAAGCAAGAGGTCTTTGCCTTTGCCCCACCGGACTACAGCCTGCTGCAGGATATACGCAATCAGGGCGGCGTCATACTTGTGGATGATAAGAATATGCCCATTGTATCTAGTAATGGCAATGGCATTGTGGCCAACAATGTGGTCAGTGCACCAGCTGCAGCTGCCGCCGCTGCTGCTGTTGTTGCCGCCACGGGTGGCATTGATATGTCGTCCTTTGGCTTGACCAGCAGCATGCCCAGCACTGGGCCCTTGAATGTGGCATCCACAACGGTGCGGCGTCCGCTGTTGCGTGACAATAGCTTCCGCATACCGTCGCCCATAATGCAGCCACGTGGTGGCAGCGCTTGTGGCATGTCTAGCGCAGCGTTGGATTGGGAATTGAATGGCTTGAGAAGCTCGCCCGGTTTGCACTTTAGTGCACCGCGCACCACACAGGCTATACCCGGCTGCATGGATTTGGTTAAAGTGCGCAATTCGAATTCGCTGTCATTATCCTTTGCCACGGAGGGGCACGAGGATGGCCAGGTGAGCCGTCCCTGGGGCCTGTGTGTGGATAAAATGGGCCATGTCCTTGTCTCCGATAGACGCAACAATCGTGTCCAAGTCTTCAATCCCGACGGTTCGCTCAAGTTTAAATTTGGTCGCAAAGGTGTCGGCAATGGTGAATTTGATTTGCCCGCCGGCATTTGCGTGGATGTCGATAATCGTATCATTGTTGTGGACAAGGATAATCATCGTGTGCAAATCTTTACCGCCAGCGGCGTCTTTCTGCTCAAATTCGGCAGCTATGGCAAGGAGTATGGACAATTCCAATATCCCTGGGATGTCGCCGTCAATTCAAGGCGTCAAATTGTTGTCACCGATTCGCGTAATCATCGCATACAACAATTCGATTCCGAGGGACGATTCATCCGTCAGATTGTCTTTGATAATCATGGCCAGACAAAGGGCATTGCATCGCCACGTGGAGTTTGCTATACGCCCACGGGCAACATCATTGTATCAGACTTTGATAATCATTGTCTATATCTAATCGATCCGGATATCAATGATGTAGGTTTTTAATTATTTTGACTATTTAAATTGTTTTTTAACTATAATTTTATATTTTAACAGATTCTATCCGTCAAGGGACATGAGGGCTCCGGTTTCCATGAGTTCAATCGCCCCTCGGGCTTGTGCTGCGATGACGAGGGTCGTATTATAGTCGCCGATTCAAAGAATCAACGCATACTCGTCTTTAATCAGAATCTAGACTTTATGTGGGATGTAAGTATATATAAGAGAATATAATATCAAAAATTAAACATTTTTTCTACATTCTGTACATATTTTAAAAATGGTTAAAAGCCAGGGATCGCCAATTTTTTTTATTTATCCGAACATTTAAATTGTGACATAAATTTGAAATTTATTTATTTTGTCACAATTTGAATTTTTGGCTAAAATTGAAATTTAATTATTTTTAGGATAAAAACTTTAAGTTCTCTTATTTTTCTCTAATTGAAAAGTTGAAAATAGAAGTTATTTTTTAATCTTTATAAATCTTTTTGAATATCTTCTGAACCAAGCTGTGTATTTAAAAAGTTGTAAATGTTCCAAATCATTATTGTTTTTTTAAACTCTTTTTTGGTAAAAGCACGTCATAAAACCAGGAATCTTAAGAATTCTAAGTTGTATTTTTATTTTTTAAATTAAACCTATAATTTTTTTTTAATTTTTTTCCCAATGAAATTGAGATATACCTTTTTTTTCGAGCTTTAAATAATAATTGGGAAATATTTATTATTTTTGAGCAAAGAAAATTAACTCAAAATTCCCTCTGATATAATTTTTTTTAACTAAACGTAAAATGGTTGAAAAAATAATTTTTCTTTTTGAAAATTTTGTTAAAATTTTATAAATTATTAATTTAGTCATGTCTTGGTTCTTTTTCATTGAAAAAAATACAAACTAACGATTCTAAGTTTTATTTTCCAATTTAAGTTAATAATTATTATGGAGTCTTTTCCAACTAAAACTTTTAAATAATAATTGCATAATCTGCATTATTTTTATTATTTTTTTGAGTTTTAAATAATAATTAAACAATCTGCATTATTTCTTTTTTTTTTTTTTAATTCTTTCACTTTTTTTTTTAGCTTAGGAAAAATGGCATAAAATGTTTTTTCTTTTTGAAAATTTTGTTTAAATTTTGAAAATTATTTTAAGGTATAAAAAAGATTTAGGGGGATTTTGAGATTTATTTTGTTTGCTAAATAATAATAACGATTTTTGGTTATATTATTTCTTACTCAAAAAAAAACCAATTAATTCTAATTTATATATTTAAATTCGTATATTAAAGTGCATTAATTTATGAAAAGCGTAAAAGTCCAAAATATAAAATATCATTTATTCTGTAGTCCTCTTTTTTTATATAAGAGTAAATTTTATTTAATTAAAATAAATGCATTTATTCCGTAGTTCTCTTTTTTTATAGGAGTAAATCTTTTTAATAAAATTATATACATTTGTTCTGTAGTCTTCTTTTTATATATATAGTAGTATATTTTTTTAATTGAAATATATTCATTTATTTTGCAGTCCTCTTTTTTATATAAAAGTACATTTTCTTTAATTAAAAAAACTTATTAAAAAATCAAACTAAATTTAAATATTTCACTTTTCTTTGCAGATTGAAGTACGTCCCTCGATTAATCCGCTAATGCCGCCAACATTGGATGAAAAGGATCGCACTTGCGACGTGGCTTTAATGCCAGATGGACGCATTGTATTCCTCATAGAGCTGTCGCCAGACTCCAAAGAAGGGTCTAACCCTTATAAGCGGTTTGTGCACGTATTCTAAATTAGTTTATATAACAAAAAAACAACAACAACAATAAGCAGACGACGTTTTTTTAGACCATTTACAACAACAAAGCGCTAAAATGTTTAGCTAAAAGAAATCCAAAACCAACAAAAAGGGCATTAAAATTAGTAAAAATTTTTAGCATAAGTGCTACAACGATTACCTCGATAATGCTTAAGGAGTTATTAACAAAAAAACAAAAAAAAACAAAAACAATTTGGTAATTTACATACAATATATATATATACATTATATATAACTCTATATATATGTATTTAGCCAATATACAAAAGGAAACAACCAACTAGAGAACTAAAAACTAAAACCAACAGCAAAAAACAACGCGTTCAGTAGAATTTTTTGTAGGCAGCAAAAATTCAAAAAAAAAAAACAAGAATATTAGAAAAAACAAAAACACTTTATATAGTATACAAAAAAAAACAAACACACACAATATTAAATACTAGATGAAAATATTATATTACCTGTTAGTTAGACTGAGCTGACGACAAAAAAGAAAACTAAAAAAATTTGACGAATGTGTGTTTAGTTTTTTTTTTTGAAAACTTAGGAACTGAGATAGTGCCACTAGCTTATTTTTAATAATACTATATAATTTGTTAAGTGCTAAATTTTTAGTTGCTTTTATTTAGTTTCGTTTTCTTTTTTTTCTCACAATTTTTAATTTCATTTTTTTTTTTAAAAAAGAAAAAATTGTTTTTTATTAATACTAATTTTTTATAATTGAGACTGAGTGACGACAAGTGAGAAGTAGCAGAAGATAAATACACTTTGTAAAAGGTAAAAAAAACAAATAAGAATATATAATTGTAAAAACGGTAATTATATATATAAAAAACCCGCTGACTTTTTGGTTGAACTCTTAACGAAGACTGATTAACTAAACGGCAATTGTGGAGCCAACTGAAACACCATATATGGTGAGGCCAAAAAACAAAAAACAAAAAAACAAAAATATATAAAATAAAATAAAAACATAAATTGCAATGACATTGATAACGTAACGTAATTTAAAAAAATAAAATAAAATAAATAAACATAGCTTAACAATATATATACATACATATATATATACATAATTCAATGCCACAAGTCACAAAAATTCATACATCAATTCATCATTAAATATATGTGCATAGCTTAAACCGAGTTTAAACATCACCAAGAAATCATTAAATTATGTTTATTTAATATTATTAATTATGTATTATTATATCAATTGTGTATTATGAATTAAATAACGTACAGGTAACAGTAAAAAAAACAAAAATCATAATTTTTGACTCAAATGTGTTCATTAGCATTTAGTAGAGAACTTAAAAAAACAAAAAAAAAACAAAAAATCGAAGGAAAATATATTAAACAAAAATCCAGAGCAATATTGCGCGTATTGAATACATATTTAGGTGACATGTTCCTCGCAAGTAAAAAGTAAAAAACGGAAAGTAATTAAAAACAAAAAATAAATCCAATTAATGCATACAATACTACACAAAATACAATACATATATTAGCCGAATTATCGAGAGAGTACGCCGTATCTAACAGATACAAAAAAATAATTAAAAAACTGAACAGCAATTAGTTGCAATGCGTTTTTGTAAAATGCGCTTAAAAGAAATTGATTTTTATTGTATTAGCCAACTCTAGTTACTTATGTGTAGTTATGTTTTAATTAATTTACAAAAAAAAAACAAATATTTATGTTTTGTTTAATGTCCAACGACTTTTTGTAAAGAAAATATCAACTTGAATTTTTTGTATCAGAGTTTCGCATATTATGTATAAAACAAAAAAAATATTGAGAGCTAACACTCCTTCCACGTCTAAAGCAACACGCATAAAATGCGCAAAAACTAAACACAAAAAATATTAAAAAAAATTAAAAATCATAACTAAAAAACAAAAAGTTCATAAAATGCAATTTAAGCTCTACGAGAGGTAAATGCAGCTAAGAAAAACTATAATATGTGTAATTACAAATAGTTAAAAATATTAACAAAAACATGAAAAAAAAACTACAACAAAATTTTCAAAGATTTTACATTTTTTTAACCTTAGACCCTAAAAAATGCATATATGATTTTTGGAGTATGTAAATTGCCATATAAAACACAAAACATCATTTTATTGATTTTTAATTCACAACTATACCTATATATATATCTATATATATATATATATAAATACCTTAAAGCGCCGTTCATTTTTTGTGATTGCTGGTAGCAACCAGATCAAAAAAAAAAAATAAAAACATTTCCTCACATTTTGCAAAGTCATACCAACAACAACAAGAAAATATGTTTAAATAAACATATTTAATAAAACATATGAGAAATGCCATATTTTACTAATATTTCTACATGTGTGAGATTTACTAAAAGCAAAAAACAAAACAAAAAAAAGCAAATACTAAAATCATTACAAATGAGCGACGTTTTCTAAAAGCCACAGTTTTGAAATTGTGTAAAAAAATAAATAAACCAACATTGAGATTTAAGTACTACCGAATGCCATAATTCAAAATAAAAAGCATTTATCTAAAGATTTAATTAAAGTATATAATGTTAAACACACAACAAAAAAAAAACTAAAAGTCATGAACAATTTGCCAAAGGCTTAAGAATCAAAAAAAAACAAAAAAATATAAATAAATATATACAAAGTAAATACCATATTAGAATCATGAATATCATATATATATATACACACATTCACACACACACACAACAACAGCTAGCCTATATGCAAAAAAAAAAAATAGTTAATTAAACATTTACAATATACATACCAAAAAGAATTCAATTTCCAGCAGGTACATGATTTTTTTTTAATTTTTTAAATATATAGCAAGAATATGCAAAAAAAAAAACATAATAAAATAATTTAAAAAATGCTCATATACAACCAAGTAGCTTAATAAAACGAACTAAAAACGAATCCAAAACTTAAATCAGGTATTCAACATTTTTTTTTGTCATACTTATGTACATGTATTATATATGTATTTAGTAGTAAGTATTAACTAAAGAACTTGCAGCAGCTACTAAACTGACAAAAAAGAAAAACCATAAAAACCTATTTATAAATCAAATTTTTTATAACAAGTCGATTAAACACGATGCTAAACATGAATTCTTATATCAAAATACAATTTTGAATAAATTTTTTATATAGAAATGATGACGAAACAATTCTCAAGCAACAACAAACAAATGATGAACATTAAAAAAATAAATAAAAAAAAGATTACAAACATATGTGTATTTAAATAATAAAATAAAAAAAAACACAAAAAAAAAATCATTTAGCATTAGCAATTAAGTTTGTAACAAACTCTCCCAAAAAAACAAAAAAAAAATAAAAAACCATATATTGTATTTATATATAGAAAATCCATGTTTCTTCTGGCAAACATACATACATACATATACATTATATACATACGCATGCATACATACTAAACATATGTAATAATTATGGAGCAATTGAGTACAAAACGAGTACAAATTTTAATTATAAGCATTTTGTAAACAAAAATTATAATAATAACGCTAAAAAGGATTACAAAAAAAAAAAACAAGAAAAAAAACCTTATAAATTGTAGGCCAGCTACTGGTTTCGCATATATATACATATAGTTATAATAAATACATATATATAGAATAAATAGTCTACCTGCGAATTGTATATTTGTAAAATGACTCGAATGCTTGGTTCATCTAATGGCGACTTAAATGCTGAACAAAACAATTTTGTATTCTCTATATATATTCAATGCGAATTAGTACTATATATATATAATAAAAATACATACGATAGCAACCATACATACATATAAATACATACATACTTAATACATACATACTATATGCATATAAACATATAAATAGTAATAAAATGATACAAAAAAAAAATACTACTCTAACAAAAACGAAAATTACCAAAAACTACCAAAAAAGATTGAGAAAAAGAAAATCAGAAAAGAATTGAAAAAAACCCTCCTCTATCTAATACTATATAAATTGCTTTGAGATCTACCAAAAATTTGTTTTTTTTTTGGCATCAAATATTTAGATAACTCTGCATTTATACATTTCTCACTTAACAACATATAAATATATATATATTTACATAGAATCCAGCATGATGTACTAGGTACACACACACACACAAGTAAATATATAATACATATTAAAAAATTAAAAATAAATAAGGATGCTCTTAGATCAAAGGCGACAAATTATTATAACAATAACGAGTTGCAGTTAAAAATTGTAATTGTGTAATACTGAGGAAAAACAAAATATGAAAAACTCAAAAAACATATAAAAAAAAACATGAATACTACAATACTTGAATTGTAATTTTTCTATATACATGCATACATATATATATGTACATATATATATACATAGATGTGGGACAAGAGTAAGAGTATATTTTATACGATAAACAAATTTTATAACATATTTAAATAATAAATTATACACTAATAAAATACAACTAATTTTGAGTTTTAATTGTAGTTTTTTGAATATAGTAATTTTATAATCTTTGGCTGTTTAAAATCTTTTTATAATTTGTAGAGTTCGATTCAAAAGCTTCTTAGAAGAACGAAAAGTCTTTTAAATATTGCAAGCTTTACTTCGCCAGAGTATATGTTTAAGATATTTTAATGATTTTTTAATAGATCAGAATATATGTTTAAGATATTTTAATAGATCTCTTTCCCCTTTTATCTAAGTTGCTAGACAGAATTGTTCTAAAGGCGAATATCATCCCATTAATAATAACCTTTTTACAATACGAGTTGCATTTGGCATTTTGTCTGTTTACACTACAAATTTCAGCATTTGATCAGCTGTTTTTTGCTTTGATTTGACATATGTGTGTACTTATACATATGCATAGACAGCTGAGTGAATTTGGCATTTAAGCAATATTAGCTAAAATGGATATTAATTTGCCAATAACAATGAATATTGTTAAAAATTTAAACGCAATTTTATTGCAAATATTACAAGAAGAGTAGGAGGCCAATATAATGAAAAAATTTCAAATCATGCGACTTTGTTTTATTATTTATAGAATTTATAGTAGCAGCATTTTGACATGGCTTACAACAACGATAATAACAAGTAAAAAAAGTCGCATGTACACGCAATTTTTTTTTTAGCATTTTTCAAAAATGCTGAATGTTGAATAAAAAGGCTATAAGTCAATCAATCATTTTTTTGAAGTGTCGTAAAATGTCAGCCCAGAAAACTTTATTTTCTCACGATCTTAGCTGGGTGATTCCAAATTCTCTTTCTTTAATATTCAACAAAAGGACTATTGAATGATTTCTCTGAGAGAATGTTAATCGCTGAAAGTTCTCTAACACGTTTTGAATAAAATAATATTTTTGAAATTTGCCGAGCACTGTTTATTTATGCGCAGCCTAAAAGTATGCTATAAAAATATTTTCAACAGAAAAATTAAATTTACATCGGCAAAGTATTATAGGAAAATGTTTTAAAAAAGCTTTATTTGAGAATGTTTTAAGATAAAAAACAAAGCTTTATTTGAGAATGTTTTCAGATAAACAGTGCCTTGCCCCTGACACAAATGTTTACCCCAACTTTCAATTAAAAATAGTTTGTGTGCTCAGTTGAAAAACGCGGTTAAAAATATAAATAAAACGAGGTGAATAATAACGCTAATTACGCTGGAAAATTAATATTAAATATTAAAAACTAAATATTAAAAATTATTGCAGAATACTTATAAATGATACTTCTGCACCAAAAAATTTTATAAAAGCTATGCTGGTTTAAAAATAAATTCCATTTTTTAAGTAATAGTACGAGTATATTTTACTTGATTGCGTTTTATTGTTTTTGCCAAACAAGGGCGTAGCCGTCTAGAGGGGCAGGCAGAATTCCATTTTTCGACCAAAAGGGGTAGCTGAATTCTGCTGTTTATAAAAGTAAATTAAACATAAAATGTAACAAACTAAAATGCTGAATTCTGCTGTTTATAAAAGTATATTAAACACATGATCTAACAAAATAAATAAATACATTTTTGTTATTCGCTTTTCTAATGAATATTTATTTAACTACACCCTTGCTGTTTACTAGGAATTTAATTCAACATTTCGTAATAAAGCAGAGCTTATATAGTAATTACATATATATACTTTAGCATTGCGTGACTTTTGGGCAACAATTAAGAAATATATGTGTATTTTAACTGTTTAATGGAGCAGTCTTATATTGCGCGCTAAAAATTCTATATTTGTGTATAAACAAAGTCCAGTCCTAATAACAATGAATATAATATTATATAAGTACAATGTATATATTCTTTTTATTATAGTAATTAGATATTTTGAAACTGGTCTTAACAGACAAATACAGCTTCTGACACTGACATTAGCCCAGTCGACATTTTGTGGATTTTACGGGTCTCTAAGTCTGGTTGCTCTTCATGGTCAGGGCCTGTCCACATATATATATATATATATATATATATATATGCGCCTATGTAATCACACTTTAAAAGCAAACAATTTTAAAACGTTTTTCAATAACCGGTTCATTTGTTTACTTGCTTATTTGAATGCGTCTCCAACCAACACTTGCAACAGCTGTTTGTGAAAAAAAAGAAGGTAAACAAACAATTTTCAGGTAATTTTAAATATAGTGAGAAAATGGGAGAAGCTCTAATAATTGGAGGAAAAATATATATCACAATATTCTATTTCAATTTTAGCAAACATTTATTTTACATTAAAAATATATTTGTATAAGCGCTTGATTTAATTTAGATTAGAAATGAATTAATCAAATTTTAAATATTTATTGGTAAGTATGTATATATAAATTTGCTTCTTTTTCTAAAATAAATCAAATTTCTAGACTCTATATATTGTGTAGATAGAGACTGTAAATATGACATCAGCGCATTGAATTCCTTAAAAGATTTAAATTAAAATATTATTGTTATACTTGTGTCAGTTTAAAATTAAGAACCGAATATATTGCAGTCTTATTTTATGTGACTTTAGAATTTTTTTTTATTGATTATATCATCTAGAATCAAAAACCAGTTAGTTCTAAATAAATCTGGTTTTTGGTTCTTGATATAATTAACGATAATTGAATTACTTCAATTGAATATTCAATTATCTTTGACATAAGCTTTTTAAATAAGACTTAAACATTTTTTTAAATTAATTAGAAGCCTTAAAGTGTTTCTAGACTAAGTCTAGATTTAGTTAAATAATTTTAACGTTTCTTTTCAATTGAATATTCAATTATCTGTGACATAAGCATTTTAAATAAGACTTGTAATATATATTTTTTTGAAAATTCATTAAAAACTTTAAGCTTTTTTAACTTTATGCTTTAAAGGTTTTTTTTTCAATTAAATATTCAATTATCTTTGAATTTTGAATAAGACTTATAATATATTTTTCTAAAAATTCATCAAAATCTTTAAAGTGTTTTTGTCAATTCTTATTCTTTTTTAACTTTTTGTTTTTAATGTTTTTTTTTTCAATTGAATATTCAATTATCTTTGACACAAGCATTTTAAATAAATTTAATTTAATTTGAATTAAATTTTTGTTGAAAATTCTTTAAAAACTTTAAAGCGTATTCAGATTTTTTAACTTTATATTTTTAAGGTTTTTTTTTTCAATTGAATATTCAATTATATCTGACATGCTTGCATGTTAAATAAGACTTAAAAAATGCCTATAAAAATTCTTTAAAAACTTTAAAGTGTATTTAAATTATGCTGTCTCAGCTTTTTTAACTTAATGCTTTTAATGTTTTTTTTATTTTTGTTAAATATATTTAAGAGTAACCGTGAATCTGCCGGTTCATTAATCATAGTTGACAGACAAACAAAGTTTGTGAAGAATTTTGTATTCAAAAAAAAGCTTTTATTTGTTATAAACCTATGAAATTCTTTATATATTCAAAAGCCAAAATTATTTAGTATTTCTAAATCCGGCGGTTGTTGAAAGATCACATATTATGTCAATTACTGTCAATTAAAAACAATTTTGTAAGAAACAAGATCAAAATTGAACTGGAATTTAACCAATTTACCGGACGTTTGCACAAGAGAGTGCACGAAATTGGAAAAAAAAAAAAAACATAAATAAATAATACAACTTTTTGTTTATATATATATATAGTGTATACTGTATACTGGAACTGGCCAAAAACTGAGCCTAACTTGAAGCGTTCGCTGCCTGTTTGGCCGGACTTGGCCCACAGACGTGTTTCGAACGTTGGCGCGGCAAGTGAATCTATTCGAATTAAGTACGGAGTCCGAAACATTATTATTTGTAAACTTTGTTTTGAGTAATTTGCGCTGCGGTTTCAGTTTCAGTTTCAATATATTATTTTTTTTGTTTTATTTCGTTTTACCTGGTTTTTAGTTTCGTCAAGCGGCGACAGGTTGTGCATACTTAAATCATATGGTGAAGGCGATTGTAATTAAAGCAAAACTCGCCATCTTCACACCCCCTCCTCTACAGCGACTGTTCCTGAAACCCATAACCAGGTCTCACCTGGTCTCTGGTCTCTGATTTCTGGTCTCCCTCCTCCAGACCACCTCCATCTTCACAGCTGGACACAGTCCAATTGAGTCCAATCCAATCGACACGCTCACGCTCATTTAGTACACAATTGGCCTTTGCTTGGGACTGTATTATTATTATTTATTTTGTGATGAGATTTTGTCAATAATCGCGATTAACTAATACTATATAAATTAGTGCAAGCGCATAAAGTATTTGGTTTTATTTTTTAATAGATAGTGAAGTACACTAGACAACAAATGAAATAATTAAATTATTAAAATAAATCGTGTCTAAAGAATTTTTAATATTTTCTAAATTAAAAAAAAAAAAAATATATTTCTAAATAGAGCTCCTAAAAATGCAGCTAAATTTATGTGGGTTCTGAGTGACGTTAAAATTTGTTATACAAATAAAATTAAATTTTATTTTAACAATATATAGTTTTTTAATTTAATATAATTTACTCTTCAAATTGAACGAATCGAGGCTTCCGATATTTTCAACTTTTGTGATTAAATTTGTTAATTAACTTTATGTGCTTTTATTCTAAATTGTTTTTTAAATATTTCTTTTTAAATTGTTTTTCACAACGCTCTCGAAATTATGAAATTTTGTGATTTAAATTCGTGCTCTGTTAAATAACTTAACTTAAATTTAAATGTAAATTTATTCTAAATTGATTTTGAAATATTTTGTTTTTAAATTTAAAAAAATTTACGCTCCCGATATTTTAAAACTATTGTGATTTAAATTCGTGCCCTATTAAATTAAACTTTACTTCAATTTAAATGTAAATTTATTTTAAATTGTTTTAAAAACATTTTATTTTACTACTATGTCAAATATTAAATTATGTTTATATATTAATTAAGTATATTTCGAATTTTTAAAACAACTTTCATTGACACCAACAATAATAAGAACTTTCGAACTTGTTTTGTGCGATGTACCAAATAATTATTTAAAAGTGCATTCAATCAAATTAACTGAAAAAAATATAAAAAACATTTATTTTACTAAAAAAAAAATTAAACTAAATAACAAAAATATTAATTGCAGTGCTGAAAAATAAGCTACAAATAAAATGAAAATTATATTGAATACAAAACAACAAATAATTATCATACAAAAATAAGCAATACTATATATTGTGCGATTTCATTTTTAAGTATTTTGAATATCGCAAAATAAAGTAATGTTTATTTTTGTTTTAAAAATATTTGTTTTCTAGTGCCATTCCACATTAAATGTTAAACTAAAAGTGAAACTAACAAATGAACTATGACAAATGACCTGAAAAGATATAAAAAACATTTATTTTACTTAAAAAGTTACACTAAATAACAAAAATATCAATTGTAGTGCTGCGAAATGAGCTAAAAATAAAATATTGATTACAAAACAAAAAATATAATTTCAATACAAAATTAAAAAATACCAGATTTTGCGATTTCATTTTGAAGTGCTTTAAATATCGCAAAATAGAGTATTGTTTATTTTGGTTTTTAGAATATAAAAAACATTTATTTAATTTAATAAATTAAACTAAATAACAAAAATATCAATTAAGCTAAAAATATAATCAAAATTCTATTGATTACAAAAGTTTTGCGTTATTCAAAGCACTGCGAAATGTAATCACAAAATTTTAATATTGTTTATTTTTGTTTTGAATATATTTGTTGTCTAGTGTCATACTACATTAAATGTTAAACTGAAAGTGAAACTATGACAAATTGATAGATTGTTGTTAATGAATTATAGTACTCCCTATATAGTAGTAGTGTATATATATAAACGTGACCCAGTGTCGACGACCGGCAATGTCAAGTAGAAAATTCATAGAAAAGCGCTTGGTAATTGGGAACATTAAGCAGCGTCATCAATTGTGTCAATATTTGCATTATATATATATGTATATACTATATATATTATGTAATTCCAAGCCAAGTTTGTGCCACATTTGGTAGATGCGACATTGAAACCAAATATATAAAGGGGTGTTAATAAACCATATATGACAATGCAAATAAAAAAGAATATTGTGGAATATGCGCTTAATGGATTTCATGTATTATTAATTGTTTTTGAAACCTTCTCGCCTTGCATATAGAATGTGTCCTTACATTTTGCATATCAAAAAAAAAACATGTGTAGTTGACAATTATATTCCCAGTGTCTAAAAGGATTTTACTAGAAAATAAAAATTGTTTTTTAAGCTTCACAAAACGAATCAAACTAGTTAAGCTAATAGAAGTCATTATATTAATTGAATACAATACAAGTATATAAACAATTAAAGTGTTATTAGCCATTAAATATAAGATTGTTAATTAAAGTCGTCGCTTAAAACGTTCTTAATTGAAAATCATATTAACTAAATTACTTAATGATTGTTTTAGTTGTACTTTGACAGCTTAATAAACAAAGGAATATAATATAAACAATATGGATAATAATAATAGTAATCATATTATACAAACACAGCCAATACCAATAATATACGTCAGTGAAAATAATACGAAAAATGGTAAGTTTTTAATAAATATTTATTTAGCTGATTTGTTTTTAAACCAAGATAAAATAATGATTTTTAATTTTTAATTTGTTATATTTATTATTCATTAATTTAATTTATTTTTTATAATTTTTTAAACTTATAATATTAATAAATATGAGCATTTCCAGAATGCCGTTACGTGACAATCGTACGCCTAAATGTGAAAAATGCTAGAAAAAGTAAATTTTTAAAAAGTTTTTTTTATATCTGAGTAGCAATTCAGCTGGACTATATTTAGTAAAAAAGATGAATACATTCGACCTCTTCGATTAAAGATATCAACAAAAAACAGCTGTGGCGTTACGTGACACAAATAGAACTCGGTTTCCATTTAAATTTATAAAAGCGCAGCTGAATTTAAGACAAAAAAAAAATGTTTTTAATAAATTTATTTATTTTAATTTCAGATGCAAATGATAGAAAAACTATTATTAATATAGGTAAGTAATTGTCTGAGTTTATGCTAATTTTTAGTGTCTCTGATTTTGTCCTGTCATGCTGACTGTCGTTTAAATCAATTGCAATCATCATTACTAGTCAATTTTTGTGATAGTATAGGTGACTCAGGGCTTAAGATTTTCAAATTTTATTTTTGCGGCTTATCAACTCAAGCGTATTATAACAATAGTATACATAATACAAAGCCACACCTATATAAATATTAAATACATATTCAAGGGAATAATTCCATTAACCAAACGTTTCTACACAGCTTTTAAATCTGTTTAATCAGTATACATAAAATTAAATATAGAAACGTGCACATGTGTGTCAAACACAGAACACGATTAGTAATCGCTGATAACGTTACTAGTTTAGTTAGTATCGCTTGTTGAAAAATATTATATTCAGTAACAATCGGCAATTGTGCTGCTACACTTGTTTTGCTAAGGTAAATTAAACAAGCTACAATTTATAACAATTGATTAGTTCGAATTCGCATTAAATTTTGATTTTATTCCTTTTTTGTATATAAAGTTTACATTGTTTTTGTATACTAAGGTTTTTAAAGTAGGCTAGCATTTGACAGTTATTTTAAATTAAACCGCTTTTGATTTGTAAAATAATTTAAAATTTATGGCATAACATATTTATTAAAATTTTTAACATGAAAACAGACTCAGATTCGGCAGTTGGTAAATTTAATTTGTAACGTTTTTATCTTTGAACAACGTAAATGATCGAATCGGCTCGATTAAACGATAACAAATTGGCAGTTATCGGTTTCGATACTCGGTACTCGGTATTTGTACTCGTTTAACAAAACAGCTGTTCGGCAGCTCTTTTTTTTTTGTTTTTGGTGTTTGCTTTTTCGAAACGGGTTTAAGAATTGAGAATTGAATAATTAAAGCTAGTGTCTGCGGCCCCAAGTAGACAACTGCTCGCTGATTTCTGATTTCAATTTCAATCTTCTCGTTGCCGTGAACGTCGTCGGTTGTGTGCGTCGCGCGTAAATTATTATATTATTGTTAATTTGTTGTTCGTTTTTTCCGCCCATTTGCCGCCACACTGCCACAGCCCTCTGCGCCTTAACATAGTAAAAGTATATAAAAAGTGAATGCGCTTAGACAGAGAGTAAACAAATTTTAATATTCTTGTTTTGTGTGTGTGTGTGTGTGTGTGTTTGTCTGTCTTCTTCCTTTATTCCGCAGAAGCAGAAACAGAAACAGAAAGCGAAACCGTCGCGCCCGCAACCCCAACAAAGCCTGACATAATGGCAAACTTCGATGATGTGAGTGTTGTTTTGTTGTTTATATCGGCTGCAATTGCTGCAAATGTTTCGTAAACAAATGAATTAAATAAAAAAAATAAAACTACTTATATGTATGCTGTATGCAATTTAATGCGAGCAGCGGCAAGTGCACATAAATAACGATTATTAACGAACATTTGCGCACGTAACAAACATAAAGCCTTAATTTTGTTTTTTTTTTGTCTGATTTTATTTGATTTTTCGTTTGTCTCTTCTTTATGGTTTTTGTTTTCGTTTATCTTCCTATGTACGTACACATGCGTGTGTTTCTATGTACATGTGTGTGTTGCAACAACAACTTGGATCATTGCGAATGTGAAAAACAACAACAACAACAATTGCGATGTACAACAACAAAAACAACGAGCAGACACTGCAGCGTGCCCGCCTCGCATTTGCCAGCGGCAAGACCAGGAACGTAAGCTTTCGGTAAGTAACGGTAACCAAAGCTTAAGCCAAAGCTTAAGCCCATAAAAAGCCTTCTAGTTTTGACTAGTACAGTTAACTAGGTCGTTGGCATTGTTGTTGTTGCTGCTGCCGCTGCTGCTGCTGCTGCTGCTGCTATTGCATGTAATGTAAATTACAAATGTTGCCGCAACAACACCTGAGCGACTGATGTTGAAAGTAGCACAATTTGTAGCAACTATAAATCATAAAAATATATGTATATATGTATGTACATACAGACTATATACAACTCCATTTAATTTGTGGGATCACAGTGCAAACAAATACACGCTCATTTTCCACACTTTCGGACTCGCAACTTGAACTTTGTGCTTTTTCTATGGAGCTCGCTGTAGCGAATGCCCTGATAAGAATTGTAGATAGCTCTATATTTAAGTATACTGTACTGTATATAATATATATACACAACACAATTCGCTGCACGCAATAATATGAGACTGAAATACACTGAGAGAAAACTGGTGTAGAAACAGAAACAGAAAGCAGTTTTACTTAGGGGGCAGCTAAAGTGATCACCCTAAAGATTTACAGCTAATTTCGACTATATACGAGACTTGCAATCACTAGAAAAATATAAAATAATATTAGAAATTAGAATTTGACTGTCTAGGGTTGTGTTATGCACCCGAAACATTTCTCCATATTTTCTTATTTTTTTTCTACTATACAAAATCTCAAAAATTTTAAATAAAATAAAATAAATATATATGTATGGGCATTTCCACAAAGGTCTACCACTACCACAAAAATTAAAAGTAATCCAATACTTTTTTTCTATTCTTGTCACGTAACGACACAGCTGTTTTTAGCTTATTTCTTTTAATTGGAAAGTAAAAATGTTTTCATGTCTTTTACTAAATATAGTCCAGCTGAATTGCTACTCAGATATAAAAAAATTTGTTACAAAATTTGACTTTTTCTAGCTTTTTTTTCACATTTAGGCGTACGATTGTCACGTAACGACACAATGGAAATGCCCATATATAAATAAATACATATACTACATACACTTTTCAATCAAGCAGTTCAACAGCAATGCCAGCAAGCAGAGCACTTTATATATTCATGATTAATTTTGGAGTTTGTTATACAATCGTCATGAAATTATTTCAAATTTTTTAAATTGCATTTTATTCGTTTTTCGATTTGCGAAATTGAGGAACTTTTGAATAAATTGTGTATACAAAATTTCGTGTCTCTAGCGCTAGACAGACAGATGGACAGGGCTAGATTAATCCGGCTATTATATATAAATTATATATAAATTAAAGTATCGGAAAAAATTGGTAAAAGTGGCATAAGAGAGTTTATGCCTGTTTATACTGTGTTTTCCTCCATTATTACCAATTTTTTGTGATTAAAAATAAATTTAAATCCACAAAATAACAATTTTTGAATTTAAAACTAAGCACGCAAAGCGAATAAAAAATAAAATAATTATGTTTAACAACAGAATTGTTCACTTATGATAAAATATCATAGACAATGTAAATAAAAGGGAAAAATTTTGGTATATATTTATTTATTTGGGTTCCCAATTTATGTGCAATTTAAAAAATATTCAGCTCTGTATGCTTTTCTAGATCTATGTTTAAGCTTTTGTAATATTTTTGAGTTAAGCAATATTTTTTCCCTTTTATTTCGCATATATCAACTTTAGAAATGTGTTAATATATTCTTGAATTTAAAAATATTCTTTTGCCTTTTTTTTTCACACTCTTATATATGCATATATGTAGAGACAATTTATTTTTAAGTTCTCGATGTCAAACGGGTTAGAATCTTTGATCTTTTTATTTCAGACTTTGCTTGCAACTCAATTTCTACTGCACAATATAAGATATAAGCAAAAGTTTTGTTTTTTATTAGACGTCTAACCAGAATAACTACAAGATTTTTAAATAAATACAGGGCTTTAATAAAACATACAAACAAGCTAGTCAAGAGCAAAATTGATACGTTAATAAACAAAAGCTATATATACTTTAAACCTTTATATATATATATCTATTTGAGCGCAAAAGTGTGAAACGGAAGTGCCGGACAAATCTTTGGCCCCCATCAAGGTTGATAGCCATTTAATTTCATGATCTTTTTCTATTTTTTTTTTTCCATTTTTTTTGGAAATAAACTCGGAACAAACGTGTTGAGTTCTTCGATTGTCTTCGACTTTTGAGCTTCGTCTTCTACTTCTATTTCTTCATAGAAACGCATTGAAATATTATAAAACTAACTTTGAATGTGATATGTACATAATATATTTATATATATATGATTTTAAATATTGTATGTATATTAGAGTTTATTTTTTAACTTTATTTATATTGCTTTAATTGCTTCATTGATATGCGCAATGTGATCATTTCCACAATATAAAAAATATATATATATTTATAGTTGTTTATGGCTTAAACAAGTGCAGCTTTAATTGCAGCCAATCTTAGCCATATAAAAAATTATATATACAATTTATAATTATACTAATCTTTATTGAACGCGTGCATGTTGATCACCTCTAAAAAGAAATCTTGTTACTACTTATTAGCCAACGCTTTGAGCCGGTATGCCGACCGGTTTTAACAGTTCTATTTCAAATAGATTTCAATTTTAAATATATTTATCTATATCTGTACAGCAACAGCAGCTGATGTCGCATTGTTGCGTCATATTAGTGTAGAATTTAATTTTATTTTTTTTATTTTTTCAAATATCTAACATTGCATAATTTATTAAACGAAACGGCAAATTAGCATTGACCTTCTCCTTAACTTAGTCAGCACAAAATAGAAGAAAAAAAACGGCTCTAACAATAATCCAACAATGACTTTAGATATTTTCTATATATTAATACTTGTCTTGTGCATTGTCTAATCAGTTTTGACTTTGCTTTTGGTTTTTTTTGGCTTAGCTCGTGGCCAAAACCGTAAACGTGTCAATTGTAATTAGTTTTTAAATTGTTGGCTTTAAGTTGGTTTAAAAACTTGCAAAGTCATAATAATAAAATATAGGTTTATTGGGAGAAAAAGTTGAGGAAAAATAAGTAAAAGTTTGGCATTCAAATTTGATATTTTAAGCTTTAAAATTGTTTAAAATATTGCGCTTAAATAGATTTTCAAATAAATTTAGTGTATAATAATTTATAAATGCATAAATAACAGCTGTATTACTTAATATTGCTTAAAAAATTAGCTAATATCTTTAAAATTGAATGATTTATGGAAAACTAAATATACTTTTTTTTTGCTCCAAAATCTATTTTATTTTTTAAATGTCAAAATTTTGTCGAGAAATGTTTGAAACAATTTAGCAGATATTTTTATAAATTAATTTTGGAAAAAATTGCTACGAAAACTAAGGAATAATTTCAATATTGTGTTTTTTTATAGTTAATATATTTATATAAAAAAACTCTCTTTGCTGAAAAATTTAAATTAAACAATTAAGTTTTGCGGAATTAAGAACCTCAAATGAATGAATTTAAATGTGAAAATATGACAAATATATAATTAATAGTTTTACGGAATTAAGAACCTCAAATGAATGGATTTGTATGTTGAAACAATCAAAATATTCTGCTTAAGCTTAATTTATTTCTGTATAGTTAAAATAATTCATTTTTAAAAGCAAACAAATTATAAATTCAATTTAAAAAACGCAAATCTAGTTGTCACATTAAACAACAGACTAGAAAGCTTATTTAAATGCAAAAAATTAAATGTCAGATATTGCAATCTTTTATTTAATTATGCAAAACTGCATTTTTATTATTTATAATTAACATATATTATTTATTTATTTAGTCGCAAGCAATTGGAGAACTTGCTACGCTGCTATGAGGAGCATGAAAATGAAATTATCAGCGCATTGGAGGCGGATTTGAGACGTCCCAAACAGGAGAGTTTAATTGTGGAAACGGAGTTTATGAAAAATGATATTAAACATATATTATATCACTTGTCCGATTGGGTCAAGGCGGAAAAGGTGAGTAAATTGATATATAGAATAGAATTTATATGATAAATAATTAAATATATATTATTTTTTTGCATTTTTAGCCCGCCAAATCGTTTGTCAATATGCTGGATGATGTGCAAATCTTTAATGATCCCTTTGGTGTGGTACTTGTAATTGGCGCCTGGAACTATCCGTTGCAACTGCTGCTGGTGCCTGTGGCATCTGCAATTGCCGCTGGCAATTGTGTGGTAATCAAGCCCAGTGAGATAGCCGGCAATTGTGCCAAGTTTATTGCCGAAACAATACCCAAATATTTGGATAATGTACGTGAATACAATTTAAAGGAAATCGATTTATTAATAATTTATTATTGCTACTACAGGATTGCTATCCAGTGGTGTGCGGTGGACCCACGGAAACTGCAGAGCTGTTAAAACAACGTTTTGATTATATATTCTATACGGGCTCCACGCGTGTTGGCCAAATTGTGCACGCGGCGGCCAACAAACATTTGACGCCCACAACTCTAGAGCTGGGTGGCAAGAGGTGAGTTGGGAAATTGGAATTATATTAATAAAATAAATAAATAAAATGATTTTTCCTTGCAGTCCCTGTTACATTGACAAGTCGGTGGAGTTGCGCACCGCTGTCAAACGCATTCTGTGGGGCAAGCTGATCAATTGTGGCCAGACATGCATTGCGCCCGACTATATACTCTGCTCCAAGGAAATGCAAGAGAAATTTGTCGTAGAAGCCAAGGATGTGCTCAAGGAGTGGTATGGCGAGAACATACAAAGCAGTCCCGATTTGAGTCGTGTCATCAATCAAAACAATTTCCAGTAACTATATAATTTTGTTATATATAAAATAAATTAAATATTAATTTATTTTCTTTTATAGACGCCTGCTGGGTCTGATGAAGTCGGGACGCATTGCTGTGGGCGGTAAATATGATGCCAGCGAGCGTTATATTGAGCCAACAATTTTGGTTGATGTCAAGTCGGATGAGCCCATTATGTCTGAGGAAATATTTGGCCCAATCTTGCCCATTTATACAGTAGAGAATGCCTATGATGCAATCAAGTTCATCAATGCCAGGTATGTTAGTCGGTGTGCAATCAAATATATATTCATTACACACAACTATTATTTATATTTCGCTTGTCTTATCATCATTTTATTTTGTCAATTGCTTACCCTGTTAAATGAAATTTAAATTGTTAATACAATTAGAGAAAATCCGCTCGTCCTGTATATTTTCACATCGGAAACAGAAGTTCTAGATCTATTCGTAAATGGCACACAATCGGGCGGAATGTGTGTGAATGATACGATAATGCATTATCCCGGTAAGCCTAATCGAAAGATAGTTCCATCAACAAATCTAAATAAATGGAATGTCTTGCTGCGATTCTCAATTTATTGGCTACGGTTAATGCTAATGATATCCGTCTACTTCCTGCCCCCAACAACTACAATTTATCCAACTAAGCGTAGTATTTAATTATTGTAAAAAAGAAGTTCAGCTTGAATCTCCTAAGGTTGCGGTTACAGGCTCCCTATTTAATATACCTCGCTTCCGCTAGATTCTTTTTTTCTGTTTCTTTTTTTTTGTGAAATTGTTTCAATAAATAGTTTATATATGTATATATTTGGTGATGGCTCTCTATTATATAATTTTGTTATGTTAAGCAACAAAAAAATGAAAAGAAAATGTTTGTAAATACTTGTTAGGTTGTGTTGCCCTTCCCTTTTGTTTCTTTGATATTGTTTATTCAGTTTGTAATTTATACATTTTAGAAATTTGTATTTTTTTGTATATCCTTGCAAAATGGTATTATAATTTTGTCTCGAAATTCCGACCTCACAAAGTATATATATTCTTGGTCGGAACGACGAGCTGAGTCGATATAGCCATGTCCGTCTGTTTCTATGCTTATTTTTGGGCTTTATCTTTGAGCTATCTTGACGTATGTAGCTTGTATGTCAAAATCAGCCCAATCGGATCACTATTTCATATAGCTATGGAGGAACAATCGAAGACACTTAATTTTCATGAAAAGTGTTTGTATGAAAAACTTTTTTGTTTTTCAAGATATCAAAACCAAACCTCGCCAATCGATGAAGAATTACGATTTAAATAAAATCGGACCCCTATATCATATAGCTGCCCTAGGAACAATTGTGTCAAAAAGGAGTTATTTTATGCCAAAGTATTTAAAATTGTCTTAGAAGACCCCATTGCAAGGGTATATAGCATCGGCGTACCGAGGCTAGCCGTTTCTTTCTTGTTATTTATTCAGTTTGTAATTCATACATTTTATAAATTTGTATTATTATTTTTTAAATATTTCCTGTTTTGATAGTACAACTTCATCATATATCATCCACGCTAGCATATTATATATATTTAATTGTTTTAAACTTTCCCCCCCTCACACCTATATATGCTTCCAATAGAGACAAGCCACTTGTACTGTACGTGTTCTCAAACTCTAATAAGTTAGTTAAACAATTCAAGAATAATACCACAAGCGGCGGATTCTGCAGCAACGAAACTATAATGCATTGTGGAGGTATATATATATATATATATAGTTATATAATTATATAGTTTAATATATTGTTTTCATATGAGTTTTTATATATTTTAAAATGCACTCAAAAATGTTGCACAAATCGATTGAATGTTGTCTTGACCAGTTTGAAACCAGCTCGAAATTATTAATTGCAATTATTTTGTATTTATTTAAATGCAAAAATCAAAAGCACAACGACACCGACACAGAAATGCCCTCAAAAAAAACAACATAAGTACAACACACAGCACACACAACTTGGCAAATATTTAGTAATATTATTGTATATATAAAATTGGCTTTTTGGATTCGGTTTAAATGTAGTATTTAATTGATTATGTGATTTGGTGGAAATGCTTGGCTTGCTTGAGAAACAATTTAGCAATTTGTTGATAATAGACTGTGCGAATATTTAATTAACAACCCGGTGATTAGTTTGCTGCTAAAAAAAAAAAGATAACTTAAAAACAATATTGCAGCCTAAAACAAATATTATTTAACAAACTTGTTTAACGTATCTAATAATAACAATTTATTTGCGCTTTTGTTAAAATTTGAATATTTGCAATTCCTCCAGTTGATACATTGCCATTCGGAGGCGTCGGCATGAGCGGCATGGGCTCATATCATGGCAAATATGGATTTGACACCTTTACGCATAAGAAGTCGTGCCTGGGCAAGAATCTGGCAATTATTGGTGAAAAGATGGCATCGTATGTAGCACACAGTTTTCTATATTTATATTTAACTATTTTGTTAACAATTTACAGAGCACGTTATCCACCATATTCGGATCGCAAGAGCTCGCTGCTTTCATTCCTGTTGCGCAAACGCCGACCAATGCCAAATTTATATTTGTCACATGTATTTGCAGTTGGCCTGGGTGTGGGTTTGACGTTTTTGGTCAATTATTACCTACAGGTAAGAAAGGTATATATTGGTATATATCAAGCCAATGTTTTGTGCCTATATATTAATGTGAGATTATTTTACATGCATTCATATCATACGCGCGTACGCAAAACACAATTTCACCGGGGCCTGCTACACACGATATAAATACACCCTACATTTATGCATAAACTCGAAAAATTCCAAAATTCATTATTACACTTACTACGTACGCTTTTCTAGGGCAAGCTGTTGTCGCGTTAAAATTGATTACATCTGAGACGGATTTATATCGTTACATCATGAGCCAGTGGACTTTAATCATTTACATTTGGAATTTACCGCAGTAAATGCACAAGCATTTAGTATTAGTTTCTATCTATATTTTTGTTGGGCCTTGCTTTTTACTAACTTAAATATGATAAATATAAACCCTTACATTAAGATTCAAAAACTAATGCAATAGATATATGCACTCTGATTCTGTTTTAACTCCGGTAAAATGTGTTTCGTGTAAATAATTTATATAATTTGCTTGTTTATCTTGAAATCGTATATATTGTAATTTGATGTGTTTTATTTATGCCGTGTAACAATTTATATTTTCAGAAAGAATCAAACTAAATAAAAGCATGTACTTTGTACTTTTATAAACGCAAAATCGGTGGGTGATGTAATGCTAATGGATACTCCGCTATATAATAGTTATTGTTATTTAGTTAATACTTAATCAAATAAATATGAATGTTAAAAAACCAATATCAATCGACCGTTATATTTATTTCAAATTGCCATAAAAACCAGTGTTGCCATATCTGAATCAGCGATTTACCAACATTGTTTTCTAGCAACCCTGTGTCTGGCATATTTAGTACATAAAAAAAACTGTGGTGACACTGAAACGTCTAAAATAATATTTTAATAGAGTCACACTGAGTTTTTGTCTATCATTATCGTTTTGCTCGACATTTAATTTATTTTGTTTCGCAAAAAGTAATATACATAGAAAAACGTAAGAATGGCCGCTCGCGGCGATCTAGTTACACAATTCATTGAAATCACCGGCACCGACGAAACCGTGGCCAAATTCTATTTGACCAGCTGTGAATGGGACATTGAGGTACAATCAACGAAAAGTTAGCAAACAACAAAGAAAGGTCAAATTTATAATTGTTTATTGTATATAATTTTATAATATGCGTGTACAGCAAGCACTTGGCAATTACTGGAGCACTCAATCTGACTTGCCAGCGGCACCAGTTGTTGTAGGACAGCCAGACAAGTCGGCAACCGGTTCCACACCGGCAACAACATCAAGTGTGGCAGGCGCAAGCGCTGTTAGCGCTACGGCTACGAAAGCTGCTACGGCTACGGCCACGGCTCCAAATGCTGCTCCATCAAAGAGTACTGCTGCTAAACCAAAGTAAGCATATATAATAGCTCGCTTAGGTGCTATATATTTGATATTTCTATGGAACAACAGGTTTGCCACGCTTAGCGACATGTCCAAACAGCCGTCTAGCGATGATGAACATCAAGCCTTTTATGCTGGCGGTTCCGATCGTTCGGGTCAACAAGTATTGGGACCGGCAAAACGTAAAAACTTTCGTGAACAGCTCACCGATATGATGCGCTCCGCTCAGGAGCAGAATATAGCCGAGGTGGGCGTGGGTCCATCGACAAGTGGTAATGCCGCTGCCGGCGGCAGTCTGTGGGGTCAAGGCATGCGTCTGGGCATGACGGACAACGATCATACAGCAGTGGGGGCCAGTAATCGTAGTAGTGCACAGCCACCATCGGATAAACCGGTTGTGGTACTTAAACTATGGAGCCAAGGTTTCTCAATTGATGGTGGCGAGCTGCGTCACTATGATGACCCGCAGAACAAGGAGTTCCTTGAGACGGTTATGCGTGGGTAAGTCAAGCGCATATGTCCATTAATAAGTCGTATTAAATCGCATTTGTTTTTAAGGGAAATACCACAAGAATTGTTAGAAATGGGCCGTATGGTAAATGTCGATGTTGAGGATCATAGACATGAGGATTTCAAGCGTCAAGCTGCACCACAAACTTTTAAAGGTTCCGGTCAGAAACTAGGCAGTCCTGTGGGCAATATTGTTACAAACAAACCGGAACCAGCAACAGCTGCTGCTGCTGCCACAGTTGATGTCTCGCCAGGGGCAGTGGCTAATCAGGAGGCTAGTGCGCGCGATGCTCTCAATTTGAATGCTGAGGCTCCATTAACTACATTGCAAATTCGCTTGGCGGATGGCTCACGTCTGGCGGCTCAATTCAATTTGACACACACCGTTTCAGACATACGTCGCTTTATACAAACGTAATATTAATTTTTGATTATTTTATACATAATTCGATTTATTTGTTAATCTCTTTTGCCACAGTGCACGTCCGCAGTATTCCAACAGCAATTTTGTGTTGGTTTCATCGTTTCCCACACGCGAGCTAAGCGATGATAATTCCACCATTGAGACAGCTGGCCTTAAGAATGCGGCGCTGATGCAACGCCTTAAATAAAATCAAGCACATCAGCAACACCAAGTTCAAAATTATCTAAAAAGAAGGCAGAGAAACTACAAAAACAGGAATATGAATACTAATTATGGATATGGTGCGTTAAATGGGGCAAAACAACACTAAAAAAAACTACAACATTCGAAAATACTGTGTATTGCCAATTCGATGTTTTATAATTGTCTATTTATTATATATACAATATAAAAATTGAATCGTATTCAAATTGTCGAGAATTGCTTCAGCTTTTGGCAGTCTAAAAAAATCTCAAAAGCAATTTAAACTTAAACTAACTAGGGCTAAGACTAAAATTTAAATCAGCAAATTGACCTCATTGCGCAGCACATTTACATGTTCCATTAAATCTTCGCGCACTCCATTTCGCCAGTCATGTAGGCCATCCTGACCTACATGCTGGCAGTCCACATAGCGATGCGCAAAACCGTTGGATAATGGCAATTCAACGCTTGTTGCGGTTGCCAGCAAGAGCTGTGAGGGCGGCAGCTCCAAACGATGCAACAGCAATTTATGATCCGATTTTAGTTCGGGATCATAATGAGTATTATCGATGAGAGACTTTTTGTGCTCGTCAAAGCAGACACCAAAGGTGGCCAGTTCAAAGCGTGTAGTCTCTGTGGCATAATGACGCAATTGCTGCAGCAACGAACTCTTGGACTGATCACTCGAAAAGCGGCCATTAGGATAGACCAGCTCATTGGGTGCCAGGAGCATGGTAAAACTGGCATAGTTCACATTGCGCAGCAAGCAATCGGATTGTATCAATTGGCGTATTCGCGCCGTAGTCGTATTTGTTTGCAAGAAGGGAAAATTAAAAGGTAATCCATATATATGCATATTGGTGCGTTCCAATAAGCGTACAACCTGCTCCGGCAGCTCATCATAGTTGTATATCACAAAATGCTCAACGCCAAGCGCCTGATGAAACAGGAAGAACTGCAGCATGGCATTTGTATTGCGTGCAAAGCGTGAAGTCGCATTAAATGTAACAAGATCAACGCAAATTGTTGCCGGCAAGCGAACATGTGGAGCTGCAGGCGGCTTTACATCTGTTGCTGGTTTCAAATGCCGCAAGCGTAATTTCACCTGTCTCTTAGTGGTCGAGGTAGTGTCGCTAAACAAAACATATTCGGGCTGGCCAAAATTGCGGCTAACTTGGCAGAAGAAATTGTAGTAGGTGAATGTGGCATCTTTGTCGTCGATGACACCTTCAGTTGCATCTCGTTGAAAGCGAAATTTGCCTTGTACGCTGCGTCCGCCTACATTGAAACTGCAACGAAAGTCAACTACAGCTCCCTTTCTGCCTACGACAATTACATGCGCCTCTCCGCCGGCAACCAGTTCGTTGCGTATCCTAAGCAACAGTTGATTAATATTGTATTGTAAAATACTTTATCTGTATTGATTTACCAGTATGCGGAATAGGCATGAAAGGAGTCGCCTATCAGCTGCCAAACTGGCATGGGCTTGGAGAATGCTGATTTACCCAGATGATGTTCATCCTCGGCGGCTGTGCCGTTCTGAAGACGGTGCAAAGCGGCCGCATCATTTCGTCCAAAGAAATTAACATACTTTAAAACGTATTTGAGACGACTGTTTTCGCTCTTGTACATCAAGAGTACGCCCACGCTAAAGCAGGATATCAGCAACAGTGCAAGTTGCTGGTATTTTCGCATTATTAATTGTTATTAAAACAAACGCCCAGACCTCAGCACCCGTATGACAAACAAAGGCCAGTGTTGCTCTATTGACAGAATTTTTTTTTTTTAAGAAAACAAGTCAATAGTTATGCTGGGCATACACTGAACAGTTATAAGACAATAATAAATTTTAATGCGCCTTTCACATAAAAAAGAATGCAACCAAATTTCCTCTTTCTGAAGTAAAGAGGATAAACGCCTTCTATATAAATATAAGTTGTCAGTTCCAAAAATCTTACGATATTTTCCAACACTACTCGTTTTCTGTCATTGCTCTGTTCGCGGTAATGTTATGGCTCTGTGACTGTTAATTTTGCGAAAAATTGAAATGCCACAACATTGTTGTGTGAGACGCCTTTTATAATTGTTGTTGATTTGTTATATTCATTGCAAACAAAGTTTGGCAAATACATATATACTGCGAACGAACTTCATCAAAGCGGAAAATTCAGTGCGTCTCTTTCATTTGCTAATTAATAAAAATAAAATTTGAATTACAACTAAGTTAAATGAAATGTTCATATATATACCGAAAATGTTAATTTTTTATTTAATCCACAATTCAACAATAGCAATTATGAATGCGTACTCGTATACTGTCATATATGTACATACTCATTCAAATCAAGCAGTGTAATATAAGATTTTTAACATAAAGCAGTTCAAGCAGAGGCTGCACTGCTTCTGTATGCATTATAAGTAATTTTCTTAAATAACTTTGTTTATTATTCTATCGGTATGAAATTTGCTGAGTATTTAAATATTTAATTTTTATTTTTAATTTTTACAAAAATTAGCATTATAAATACATACATACCAATTTTGTCGCCTATAGCTTGTTATCGAGAATCGTTACCGAGAATCGACTATTGATGCTGAACAAGAATATATATATGTATATACTTCTTAGGATCAGGAACATCTTCGATGCGTTACAAAACTTTTGAAGAGAGTTATATACAAAAACAAGTTTCAAATTTTAGGTACTATATTTTTTTATTTTACATAATAATAAATATTGTTCATTTTGCTGAGCTATACAATAAATTGATTACGTGTGCTTGGTTTACAGAGATATAATTATAGATTAATATATATCTATATATCTATATGTATATATGTATATAGATTTAATATTCGTTTAGTTTTTAATATTTATTTTATACAAAATTCTCACATTTAGGTTTTTAGCATTTGCACATTATCACGACGTTTCTGACGTTTTAAATCATTTTTAACATTTATTTATTTATTTATTTATTTATATATTTTGTTTGTTTGTTTGCTCGACAATTGACATTCATTTAAACTATTTAACTACAGCAACAATTGATTCGTTTAAACAAAGTGCATTGTGTGTGTTTTCAATCTCTGATCCTTTTAAACTTTGATCGACTCGATTGCAATAATAATAATAATATAATAATATAATATATAATAATAATAATAATCATACATAATATGCAATATAAAATTATATAAACAATAATACACATACTCATACAATATTTATAAATTCAAGCTCAAAACTCAAAGCAGGGTAGAGGGGGGGCCCCACAAATATATAGCTAACATACAATTTGTATTATCCTTTAGTTCAAAATGTGTTGCAATGGCGTAATTAGCACCGCTTCCTTACCAGGATCTCACTTACGCAAAGGATCCAAACTTTCCAACGAAAAATCATCAATGTTCAGCTGACTCTATAAAATTAATTAAAATATTGTTAACCAAGAATTCCAAATTAGTCAAATGACATTCCGAATACGCACCTTGAACACGCTTGGTCCATTATTCATTTCAAAGGGATCGGAACCAAACAGATCCGTGTTGCCATTGAGGCCATTGCCGTTGTTTGATACCGAAGTACTGCGACGTGGTGCCGCAATCTTTGGCGGTGGCGCCACTGTCATTAGATAAAAAAATATACAATTAGTAAATATAATAAATATAAATAAATAAAAAGTAAACATACACAAGGGTGGCGTTATGTTTAGCTCGCTGGAGAAGCCGCTGCTGTTGATGCTCATATTATTATTATTATTGTTCAGGTTGTTGTTGTTGTTATTATTGTTGTTATTGGGCAGCTTATGATCATTGTTGTTGGTAAACAATTGTTGGCCAAAACTTTTATTTGGCTCAAAGCCAAACAAATCATTGCTAATGGCATTGCGGCCACCATTGCTCAGATTATCCTGTATCTCATCAGCACGCGGATCAAAATCGCTATCCGAATCCGAATTCAATAGCAGCTCATCCATTTTCTGGCTATTACCCTTGCCGCCGCCGCCGCTGCTGCTGTTGCTGCTCATCTGGCTGGACAAGGTGCTACGTGGTGGCACAATGGGCAAGAAGGAGCTGGGCGATGCCGAATGCGTTGACGCTGTTGTCGAATTGGTATCAATCAGCAATTTGTCCTCATCTGTAAATGCAAGTTTTCACAATTAAATAAATGCATAATCGTTATTTAATTAAATAATTTCAATATTTGCCAGCTTACCCAGTTTGCCATTGCTCAACGTTTCATTGCCATTGTGCTCCTGGCTGGGCGCTTCGATAATATCCTTGATGCCCAATTTAAATAGCATCGCATCCAGTTCGGCCTTTGGCAATTTGGCAGACAATTCGCGCAGTCGCTCCTTGTAAATGGCAATCGTTTGCTGCAGATGCTCAATCTGTAGCTGCGCCTTGCTCAGATTCGTCTTTTCGGTGCTGTCCATGAATTTTCTAAACAAAAAATAAAAACAGAAATTAATGAAATACAATAATTGAAATATTTTAATTAAAATAATATTATTTTATAATAATTTAGTACGATTATATTTGGGGCCTTTTCAAGACTTTAAACTAACCCAACTTAATAAAAACTCAATCAATTTTCTATTAAATTTTAAAAATACATTTTTCATATTTTTTAGAGGTAAATATTTCATTTCTACTACAAGTCTAAATTGTTTTAAACATAGAATTACAATCATTTCATTTTCTATAACTACATTTTACAATTTAATAAAAAGTGAACCAACCTATAAGCCAAATCAAAGGCCTGGCCAATGGTCAACGTTATATCCGAGGCAAGTTTGTTAGAAATGAATACAAAACATTCGTGCGTCTCCTCTGGCTTTGAGCTAACATTATTGCCATTATTATAGCCATTGGTATTACTATCCACAGTTGTTGTTATTGTGCTATCCTTGGCTTTAACCGTCTTAGCAATGAAGCTAAAGAACTTCTTGACACCCTTCTCGTCCGCACAGTACGAGATATTGTAGAGTGGAAATTGATGCAAGATCTTATGTGTACGCGGCTCCTGTATGGCCACACCCTTGATGCTAATGGTAATCTCCAATTTGTTGAATTTCTCCTGTGTTCCCGTTTCCGCTTTCTTCATTTGCTGTGCAAATTGCAGTTTGCGTATTGCATCCTTAACGACCTCAATACCCTTGGGCTGATCCACACTCAGGTTACCAAAGAACTGTTGAGAGATAAATATACGAAAATTAATATAAATTTTCTTCGCAGTAAATGAAAAAAAAAGGTAAAAATTTACTTTTAAAATAAATATTATTTTTGATTTATATATTTATTAATACTCTCAATATTAATAGAAGAAAAATGTAAATTAAAATATCTAAAAATCATGAAGAACAAATTTTCCCGTTTTACATACGGGCCTGTTCCCACTCTCACTTTCGGCAAGATCTCGCGGAAATAAATTTCCCTCTACGAATTTTCCTCCAAAACGCGGGCTGTTTTCAGTTCGGTAGCGTATAAATCAATTAAATTCTACTATTTTAAATCACTTTTCACTTAAATAAAAATTATAAATAAATTTTCTGTTGTTTTGACAATGGCATTGCATCACCACTTTTCTAATTCAAGCTTTATAAAGCTTACTAATAGTTTTTTGGTAGTCATACCATTTTTTGGGTCACATTTCGTGTATTTGGTCAGCTAGTTATACGATATTATGAGGGCAATTAAAAGGGGAAATCCAAAGCCATTTTTTATAAAATAAAACAATTATTTAAAATTAGAAAAAACTCGTTTAATTTAAAAAAAAAAATGTTTTCTGTTTAATGGTTTTAAACTCTGCTAATGCTGTGGGATATTCTTATGCGAAATCCTAGGGAAATACGCGGGAAATTTATTGGAAATTCGGCAAAGTCCCACCAACAATGGGAACAGGCTTGATCATTTTTTTTTTTTGATTAAAAATAAAATAAATAAATAATCGTTTTTTTTTAAATTAATTTTTTTTCAAGTTTACCTTGACTAGATAGACCGCGTGTCCATTGATTAGCTGATCCGGCGTATGCAGCCAATTGCGTTTGCCGCTCTTCGATTCCCCCTTTGAATTGCTGCTGATGCTGTTGCTGCTGTTGTTGCTGTTGTTGTTGCTGCTCTCGTTGCAATTGTTGCTGCCATTGCTGCCATCCAAATGATCCCCCCCGCTGCTGATGCTCTCCTGCAACTGTTTCTCCTGTTGCTTATTATTGTTCTGCTTGGCCCAGAACTTTAATTGCGACATTTTGGCCGTCTTGCTGCCCGTCCCGCTGTTCCCCGCTGGCTGATAAGGCATCGCTTCTATATATATTAAGTCTAATTAATGTTTTGATATTGGCCAACAATCTGTAGAAAAAGAAAAATGTTTGCATTTAGTTATGGGCTTCACTAATACATTTACAATTTCAATTGCTTAATTAAAATTATAAAATAGAAATATATTATAAATTGTTAGACATGCCAGCGTGTAAACACAAATTAATATAGCGTGACATTTGCCATCAAATTGCTAAACACAATTTGCATTAATATAATTTATTAGATACATAAATATATATATATATATATGTATATATATATTTATTATTATTATTATTTATACTGAGCCATGTTTTCTTTGCGGAACGAAATTATTGTTTTAACATTTTTATAGCATTTAATGAACTCTATTTCAAATAAAAAATCAATAAAAAAAAAGTATTTTTTATACAAAAAATTAATTTTTGACAATTTGTTTGACTGATCATCCTGATCACAAATATATAAATATCCTTTTAATTTAAGTTTATGTTAATATTGAAGCCAAAATAAATGTTTCATATGCGTTAAATAAATTTTTAAGAGCGATCATTACTTCAAAATGAAGAAAATTTATGTCACATAACGCCATGTCAAGTAACATTTATACTAAAGCTTATATAAAAAAAAACAGGAAAAGGTTTATAAATGATAATAAAATAGCCTGCAAAATTAACTTAAATTATTCATTAGAATACTTAAAAAAAAGTTTTATACAAAAAGGCTTACACACTTCAGAGTTTTGCGCTTTTACAACTTTAAGTCGAAACCGATTTCTATTCTTGTCACGTAACGCCACAGCTGTTTTTTTGTTTACATCTTTTAAGCGGAAAGGTCGAATTTTTTCATCTCTTTTACTAAATATAGTACAGCTGAATTGCTACTCAAATATAAAAAAAAACTTTTAAAAAATTTGACTTTTTTCTAACTTTTTTTCACATTTAGGCGTACGATTGTCACGTAACGCCATTCTGGAAATGCTAATATATTTCACATAATTAATATCTCCTTCAATGCGTTACACATTTGCTGACAAAATTATAATACTCTTTTTGTCAGTGTATAAATACTATTTCATTCACAAATATTTAAACTTTTTTTTTATATTTTGGTTGAACACATTTTCGGGTCATAAAAAAGCTTTAAAATTTTGTATAAACTGTGTTTTAAATAATGGGTATTTATTAATAAATAGAAGAGATAATAATACAGATAATCTTTATGGTTTTTGTTTAAATAAAAATAAGAAATGCGATAATAAAAAGAAAAGACTGTCAACTTGTATTCAGGATTAATTGTTAATTAATATTTAAACAAAAAGTCATTTTAATATGATAATAATTAAATTAATGAGAATAAATAAAACAAAACTATTTAAATGTTTTATAGATTCGTTTATGTGTTGATAATACTTAAATCAATATCAAAGTTATTTTTATATTATTTTTTCGAATTATATTTCAAGAGCTCAGTAAAAAAAATATTTTTTTTTTCTTTTTTTTTCTAATAAAAGAAGATTCAAAAATATTTTTAAATTACAAAACATTAGTTATATTTCTAATTATAACAAAATTATAATTTACTTGAGCTAGAAAATAATTTAAATGAATTTTGTAACCCAAAACCTCAACTCAAATCAACTTTCTATTGAATTTGATTTGTGATTTATGCGATATTCATGATGGATTTGCGCCTTTAGCTATCGCTCGCTGTGTCTATAACTAAATATATTAATATATTTATATTATATATACGATGTGGTTTTTCCCCCAAGTCAGCTGAAATTTAATTTGCAAAAAAAAAAAATATATATATATATATATATTGTCCCCAGACGTAAGTACTTAGCTTGTTTATAACTATTGCTAATTAACGTTTCGTTATACAACATTATTGTGAATCTGAATGCATTCTTTACAGCTGGTAAGCCAATCCCAGTGCATCTGCACTTACATATATATATATTACTTATATAGTATATATATTTATCTGTATAAACCAGTTGCAATACTAGCAACAACAATCGTAAGACGTCAGCGCGCGTTCTTTAAAGACAATAAATGCCAGAGTTTTTCTCAGAAGAAACACTCACATATATTCATATTCATATTCACATATTCACACACTCATAAACACTCGCAAGCTCATTTTTTTTAATTAAGAATAAAATCACACCTTGAGAGGTCCGGAATCTTTTGTCAATTCTCGTGCAATTCTCACAATTCTCTGTGCTCTTTGTCTTTTTTTTATCATAATTAAGAAAAATCTTGCAAAAAATATTAATAAAAAAACCAAAAAAAATATAATAGGGTTTGTTTTTAAGGCAAATTCTAAAAAAAAATGAATATAAAATAATAATCCCAAGAGTTTTTACAGTCACAATGCAATATAAATAATTAAATGCAAATTAAATAATTTTGGAATTTATTATAAAAGATTTTATCTATGGAAATATGGAATTTTTATATCAAAACTTTATTAATCAAAATTTTTTATTAATTGAAATTTGAACACATTTTTAACAGAAATATTATTTTTTTGAGTACAGTAAATGTTCGATATATTGAAAAACAAAAAAATAGGTTTTATTCATTAAATATTAATATTAATTTTATAATATTAAATTGTATATTTTCCAGATTTGAACTCTCAAACAACTTTTCTACCTATATTTCCTTTTATTATTAAAACTTTCATACATTTTTAAAATCAAATTTTTTTTTGACATTTTCAGCTGCAATTTTATTCTATAATATTATTTACTCACATTTTTACTATTATTTATTTTAATATTTTATTTAGTTAACAGTAAACATTTAAAATAAAACCGACATTTATAAATTTAATAGTTATATTTTTTTTTAATACATTTCCCTAATAAAAACTGAATATTTTATGCAAATTAAAATTTAAAAATTTTTCTAAATGGAATGGATTGTTATATTGTTAAAGATAAAAAAAAATGTTTATAGTAAATTCTTCGATATATTTAATTAAAAATGACTTTAAACTAAATATTTACACATTTTTATATTTTTATGAAAAATTTAAAAATCGTATTTAAATTATAAATTTTTTTTTTTAATTTTCCTGTTTTAAAAATCGTATTTAAATTTAAATTTTTGACAGTTTAATAAACCAAGTAAAATTTTATTTATAATTTTTCTGTTTAATAAAAAAAAACGTCTGTTATTCTAATCTGCTGCATTGTTCATCTTATCGAATGTGTACTGCACAAATGTTTGAACATAAGTTTTTGATTCATTTTGGAGTTGATTTGGGACTGGCACCGCACCGACTTGGCGGCGTTGGGGCATTAGGCAACAGCAACAGCAACAGCAACCACAATAAACAATAATAACAACAATATAATGGCACAAAAGCGAAAGCCAAATTATCCAAAAGTGGCGTGCGATGACGACAACAACAACAACGGTAGATTCGATGGATGGCAAACGACAAAAATTGAAAAATAGCACAGCCAAATATACACATACATATATACATATGTACATATGTATGTAATTTAAAGCTTAAGCCAAATGAAATGAAAAGTGAAACACCCTGTATTTGGCAATTGTGCGCAATTATGGCGCCGCCGACGTCGCGGCCGCTGCTGCGCAATCAAACAACAACAAAAAAACGCTCAGCTGACAGCAGCAGCAGCAGCGGCAGCGACAACTGCGCCGAACAAAAGATAATGTCGACAAGCTAAAGCCAAAGTCAAAGCTCAACCAACTAAAACCGCAATGACGTTGACGTCGGCGTTGACGGCGCCGCGGAAGCCCATGCGCTGCCCACAATTTCCAACTATTCTGCCCTACCTCCCCAACTCGTCTTTAAGCTAAGCGATCTGTGTTTAGCATGCAAAATGCGTGAGGCTTTTTATGCTCACAGATAAGAAATAAAAATGTCGCCGCCTTGTAAATACTGGAATATGCGCAGCAGCGAAAAACGCTAGAACGCCTGGAAAGACAAGTTTGCGCGCTGCCTGACTTGTATGCGCATTCCATTGGGATGTGTTCCACTGACTATCCCTGGAACGCCGCTGCTGCTGCGCTGCGTAGGCGCGCGCGCCTTTGCTGGAAATCCAATATGCGTTACATTCCATTGAGCCCTGACGCTGTGCGTGTATGTGTGTTAGTACTGACTGTAAGATTATTGTAAACTATTTTATTTCTACCCCACTTCTCACTCTTTATCTAGGCTGTATAATTTATGCAGCCAGAGGCAGAGATTTATGATTTCTTTGCTCGTTGCCTGGCCTGCATACTTTCTTTTAGGCCTAGCAGGGTCACACTGGCTGTAAATGTGTACACACCCCGTGTATGCCACAGGTGTTTGCTCACAACCAACAACAACAGCAACAATAAAAACAATGAAAACAACAACAAATCGCTGTTGGCAAACAAATGTGCGTCGTTTAAGGCATTACGCATTGCACAAACAAATAACGAATAAACAACAACAACAACAGCAGCGGCCGCGGCGCTTTTGAGCCCAAGCAAAAAGACAATAAAAACTTTCATAATTAGCGGGCGCTGCGCTTGCGTGTAAATGTGCGTGATAAGCCTAAGCAACAACAACATCAATTAAAAGAGAAAAAACTGTAATTTAAATTTAATTCAAACACACTGACACACTAATAATGCCTCCAATATTATTGTTGCATGTAATTTATATTTTTACATTTGCACTTTTGCTTTTGTTTTTTCGTATTTTTTTATTTTTTTTTATTTTGCACGCATACCGTTTGTTTAGCAAGGCGTTAAATCGACGTTAAGAAAAAACGTTTGCAGTCTCTTTTGGGCACAAAGTTACAGATTTTCACCGCTACGCGGCGCCACAATTATAAAAGTAACGTACACGTCGGGAGACAGCTGCGTACTAAACAACAAAAAAGCAAAGCTTCAACTTTTTCAAGTCGTTTTCGTTTTAATTCACTTGCAGTTCAGCTCAATACGAACAAACACACACACACACATACACATGCGAGAGTGGGGAAGAGAGACAACACATAAACAATGAGATAAATCGAGATTAGAGTATACAACAACCACAACAACAACAACAGCGCCCGTAGCACCTTTTGTTGCTGTTGTTTTTTATTATATATATTGTAATTAAACGTTATTTTTAAACAAAGAGCTTGCCAAAATTTCGCATATAACATTTTTCTAAACACACGTGAGTGCGCTCTCAGCCCAAGCTCCCACTACTTTTTGTGTTCTCTCTTATTTTCTTGCGCGCTCTCTCTCTCATTCGCTCTGATGATCGCCCACAAAATGACAGTGCAAAAAAAAAAAACAAACGCATTCCAGGAGCAAAGAAAACTCATGCAGTGATTTAGTATTTTTCCAGTGAATTCCGGATTTAGAATCTAAATTTGTACAATGAGCCAAATTTACATATTTATATGCATGCATAAATATAAGTAAGTATGTACATATATAAAAAAAAAATACTTTTCACTTGTTAAACAATTTTTGCTAGTTTTACTCGTTTAAAATCTGAATCTTGCCTTGTGCGCTGATTGAAGAAATTAGTGCAATTGATGTGATGCGGGCGGCAGGGTGGGCGGCTGAAGACTACGACGATGGCGGCGGCACAGTTTTACAGTTACACGCGATGCACGGTGGACATATAACAACTACTATGTATAACAAAATTAGCAACAATGGCGGGATGCTGCGGCTGGTACAAATACAAACACAACGACAATAAAACGACAACAACAACAACCGTTTACTTTTACGCGCGCTCTCCGTCTCCTGTCTTGCTCTCTTTTACTCTATCTCGTCTCGTCTCTTAATTTGTTTTATTTTATTTTTTTTTCTATAGTGTACTGCGCAAATTTACAACCAAACAAGATAACAGCAGCCGCAGCAGCAAAAACAACAACAACCACATCGACGACTTTGACGACGGAATATCCTCAGCACCTTCACGGTCCGCCGATTTGTTATTACCGATCACGCGCAAGAGACTGAGGCTTGAGTTGCCGTTGCGTTGACCAAAAACGTTATGAGGCCGTTTCATTTTGCACCTGCCAGGGCTGCACAGTTAACATTTGGCTTCGAACCTACCAATGCAGTTTCCCAGCATTACACACACACACACACATACATATGTACATATGATGGCCATCGCTCAATTTCCATTGAGAGCAGCAACTCTATTTCAAGCCGGCGGAAAAGCTAATGAGCGAAAAAAAATGTATTTCAACAGCCCTGGCTTGTATGATACAGACGTAAAACTAGTTATTGTGCGCTTACAAATGGCGCATACGGCCAGATGGAATACATTATACGCTGCAGGAGTAATAAAATAAGTAAGTATAATTTTGAATAATTAAATTAAATTTAATAGATTTAAAGTGATTACAAATAATTTTGTTTTACTTTTCTTTTTATTTCTATTTTTTTCTTTAAATAATACTGCATTCATTGGAAATAATATACTCGGCAGTGCCCACTGTAGGGCGATTAAGCGTAGTTTTCTCTTTTGTGGTTGGATCGCACAAACAAACCTACCTACATACATACATACATACAAATGAGTAAGCGCTCAATTGTGTAGTTGTGTTGTGGTATGTGTGTATTTAAATGTTTTTACCTGTTGCTTTTCAATTGTTTAACATTTTGACTGTAAATACTTTGTACACAATTTGTTTGCCAATGCATACAGAATAAGCTAAATTATAAAGATTCATTAAAAAGTACATAAACAATTACAACAGGTGGCAAAGCTAGAAAAATACCTTTACATATGTATGTGTGTATTTAGCATATGTCTGCATGTATGTGTTTGTTTGTCAGATCTGCCCTGTGGTTTTCGAGCGGACGTCCAGCTCGTACCAGCTAGGCTGTGGCCCGTCCGAAAAAGCTAGGTCACGGGCCCAACCGAGCGGTTGCAGAGAAGTGCATTGCAAACTTCGATCACTGTTATCGGTAAAATATTGAGAGCACGAAATTTTAGCAATCGCTCAGCAATCGGTAAAATCTGCAAGACTTATCGCCATTGACTTGCAATCGTCTTGTTACACGCGCACGAAGTGTTAAAGTTAAAAGTGTTTTATAAAGCCATGTAAGTATTATTAAATGTATTTATTGCAACTATTTTATATAGTTGAATCCCACTAACCAACTATTTCACATTTTCTTGTTTCCTATGTTTACAATTTGGTTGTGCGTACATACATATGAACATATATGTACAAAATGCGCTGCCAAGACAACGTTCTGCCGAGACTTTGCCGCCAATTTGTTCAGCATTTGCTGCCGCCAAGTAAATTAATGTAAGTGTTAATAAATAAATATATAGTTAGCTAACACTATTAACTAACTAATATATATTGTTCTATATGTACAGATTGCAGCGCTGCCGCCACTTGCCTTGCCGAGACGACGTTCTGCCGCCACAGCGCTCTGCCGCGACGACGTTCTGCCGCCACAGCCACTTTTATAGTTCCATAATCGGTAAGTACAAATGAAAACTAACTAAAAAAAATGTCATTCACTAAAACTTTTTTTCTTTTTATTTAATTTTCAGAGTCGATGGCTTTCTGCGAGGAAGAGGCGCCTGAAAGCCTTTTGCGAAAGGCAATGCAGCTTAAAAAAAAGCGGGTGATACGCCGAAGAAAAGATTTGAAACAATAATGAATAGCAATAAGTAGTAAAATAAAAAAAAATAAATATAATAACTTTCATTTTATTTATTTTTAATTATGCCCGCCCTATGTGGCAAACAGTTAGTCCGCGACCTAGCTGGCGCGGTTGCGAAAACGCCTAGTCCGCGACCTAGCTGGCGCGGTTGCGGGAGCGCCTAGTCCGCGACCTAGCTGGCGCGGTTGCGGGAACGCCTAGTCCGCGGCCTAGCTGGCGCGGTTGCGGAACGCCAGGTCCGCGATCTACTTCGTACGGTTGCATAGCGGACATCAACGTCCGCGCAATGACATCTGCATGTAAAACGGCATAGGAAGAATACATAGAAAAAAGCTAGGTTGCGGACGGGTACCCGTCCTAAATGCCTAGGCATATCGTTAGGTACGGGCCCGCCCGTAAAACCACAGGG
>JAWNNH010000132.1:72500-92533 GCA_035043045.1 Hirtodrosophila alboralis | reverse complement strand
TTATACGCTCAAATTAAATAGATGCAGCTGACAAAAAGTCCTAAATTTTTAATGAGATATATCATTTTATATGGATTTTCTTAGTAGTACGTAGTCACCTCAATGAATTAAAATTAAGGGATTGAAAAATTTCCAGAAATAATTTAAAATAAACGATTTATAAAATGGAAAAAAAAACACAAAAAAGTATATATATATAACACACATTTATATACGATTATATACTATAAAAAAAAAGGTTAGCATTCATGCTTGAGAAATAGTTAGGACTAGCTCCTATTAAACTTTAAAATTTTTAATTGAAATTAATTATTTGATCACATAAAAACAAATGAGAGCTTTAAAAGTGCTTATAATCTTTCAAAAGATAATTTTTTTTAATTTTAAAAAATATTAAAAATGATTAATAAATAATAAAACATAACACAATTATTTTAATATGTTCAAATTTATTATTTTCTATACTATGATATATTTTTGTTAAATTAAATTTTAATTTGTCATAATACAAGATAAAGTTTCTGTATAGAGCTACGAATTTTTTAAATTATTGTATATAGAAAAAAAACATAAAAGTTCTCGTTAGTAGATGTGACTAAAAAAAGAACTCTTAGTACTCAGAATATATTGTGTTTACTACATTTAAAAACTCTGCAAAATTTACACAGCTTATTATTTTGCAATCTGCCCATTTTCTTTAACAAATATTTAACTATGTACATATATAGTATATATTTAATATATGTTTTTTATTGAATGGGCGTGGCTTTTGCAGGGGGTGGAGGTGCTTTGCTTGCCCGGGTAGTCTTTTGTTCTGCAGTTAATATTTATTTCAGACACACACACACACACGCGCGCGCTGGAATGTAGGCAATGAAAATATTTGTCATTGTCCTCGTTCCTCGTCGCATTGTCCTCTGTGTATCTTGTGCTTGTATCTGTATCTGTTTCTGTATTTTAAAGCCACTCCCAAGTTGCATATGATACACAAAATAAAATGCAGGCACACCAGCAGCACATATCATTTAAAAAACAAAAAAGTGTTTGTTTTTGTTATACTCTGTTTTTAGCGGGGAAAGGAAGTATATATTGAGTTTTTGCTAAATTCACATATGTTTAAAAATATAAAAATTATATCACAAATATTAAGGATTTTTTAGCTAGACATTTTTCCATTCCCAACAATTAAAAGAAAATATTTAGCTTTTCTTATATTAAAGCTAAACCCATGAAGTTGAACATGAATTTCTTAGAAAAATACTTTTAAAGAACACATTCTAATAGTTACAATAATAATAGCCAAATCTATTTAAATCTCCTTGACGGACTTGGGAATAATGTGATAGACTTGATTGATGACTTGATCGCAGCATTCCTAAAATCATCGAGTACAGTATTTTCTTTTTCGTAGTCAAATACTCAGATTCAAATAATCGATTATCTGTTTCTCGCTACCTCGGATTGAATTATAGTACACTCAGTAAAAAAGAAGCTAGCAGACATAATCCAATGTATTCCCTCTACGTATGTGAAAAATACATTTCAATACAATGCGACAATAGCCACCGAAATCTTTATTAAAATTAAATAGATAAGTGTTTAACATTAACATTACGATTGCAAATCATGTTTAAAGTGTTTTAATTTGCGATTTACAAAGCATCAATTCTTGCCATTTGGAAAGGTAAATTTACAAAATGGAAAGTCAGCTTTATTTACTAAAAAAACAGAGTATTTTAAAAGTTTTTAGCTTTTTCGATTGCAGCGAAAATGTTTTTAGTTGTTTTACTTTTTGCATGGCCCAAAAGCTTCATTAGATTTTTTTGCACATAAAATACAGCAAACATTTGCCTCTGACTACGTGTAGTTCATTTTGCCGGCATTAGCTGGAAAGTTTTAACCCAAAAGGGGTGTAATCTGTAGGGGGGAGTGCGAGAGCGCTGCTTTAGCTGCTTCAGCTGCTGCTGCGTTCAGCATGGCGTCGTCTCTTGAACTGCTTTCATTTTCCATTTCCACGACCTCATTTTAGCAGCAGCAGCAACTCCTGCTGTTGGGCAGCAGGCTGTGATAGGTGCTATCACGGTAGTCCCTTGATATTGTTCTTGTTTTACACCCTGTATCTATTGGAAATGGGGTAAGAGCGTTTAATATAGCGCAGGCAAAAATCTATATATTTTTAAGCTGATAACGTATATATGCTCTTCTAGAAATGTTGAAATTATCAGTTCCTGCCTAGTACGCAAAATTCAAGTTTATTTTTAATCTGAAATACCATTCTCTCACAGCTCTAGCAAAACGGTTTAGAAACAATTTTAAAAATATTTTGCATAAATTATAAGAATTAATTAATGAATAATATATGTATAAAAACAAAAATTTACTGTGGTCCGTCTGAGACAAAGAGAGTAAATTTTGAAATATCTCTGTCGTTAGGATCTAGATATGAGTCTCTAACTTTATATATCAAGTTTTTCGGATACTCCCGATAAAAATCCGATTCAACTGCTACATTTTTAATGCTTAAACCTTAATTTCTGAGGTCTTTTATAATAGGCAACAAACTGCACTGCTTAAAATAATTTAAAGCAGTGTACAGGAAAAAAGCAGCTGACAACTGCAGTGCACTGCTTCAGAAGAGCACTGCTTGCTGCCTATGAATAAATAGACAACAGTTTTTTAAAGAAACAAAAGATTAGTTTACATTTTATTAAAAATATGTTCACAATTTAATACATATTTCGTTGCATTTGTAATATATATATGTTTGTTAGATTTTACAGCTGCTTTTCTACAGGGTGTTTCATAGTCTGGCACACTCAACTAAAATATTTCCATTTGTTATTGTTATTGCACAAATGTTTAGTAATTTTCAGGTCTTATTTTTTGTATATATTACTAGCTGCAATTTATGCAGCATTGCGCATTGTTATTGTTGTTATTTTGATGTTTTGGTGTTGTTGTTTGTTGTTGTAATTTCATTTTGCTGCCCTGCGGCTGTGGGTGGCTGAAGAACAAAAACAACAACAGCCTCTGTTATATACAAGCGTTATGTATTTATATACTTGCCTATATACTTTTATTATATGACCTCACACTCTCTCTCTCGCTCTCTCTCTCTCTATCTATCTCTTGGAGCGAATACTGCGCATGTGTCATGTTCCAACGCGTCACAACAACAGAAAATTTGTTTCCTGTGTTTCCTTTCGAAGAGGCAGCAACGCCTTGCACAAGTTTTTCATTCAACATAGCAATGAAGCCGGGTCCCAGGATTCAGGTCCTCGACAGTAATATCAACCCCCACCAATTTGCCGTCCCACCCCACCGCTCCTGTTACCAAACGCCTCATCTGCTTCCGGTTGCGTCACTTGGCTTTTGCCAGGCAGCGCTGCGTCATTTTTATTTATTATTTTCTATTTTTTTTTCTCTGGCTTTTATTTATTTATTTTTTTGGTCGTGGCTTCAACTTTTATTCAACTTTGCCCTCTGACTTTGCCAGGCCATCAGCCACCAGCCCTCCCCCCCTTCAACCATCTGCATACGCAATAACCAGAGCTTTAATTGAGGTCGCCAGCTTAAGTAGATAAGAGAGACAGAGAGACAGAGAGAGAGAGAGGGAGTGAGGGCGAAAAAGAGGAGAAGGGGATGCTGCAGTTAGCTGCATTCTTTTGCGCCCAGGGCTCGAGTTGGCCCACCCACATTGTGAAAAGCTTTATGTAATTTTGTTTAAAGCCTCTGCCAGCGTCAGAGTGAGCAGCGCAGTCAGCAGAATTCTCACATTCAAGTTGATTGCTTTAAACGCGTATAAGCATTATGTACAGTTAAGGCATAAAATTTTATTTAAAATTCAGTTCCATTTTTGTTAAATAGATTTTGCTAACTTTAAACATTTATTTTTACGGGCTATTTACTCAAAATGGGTTGAACAGGCAGAAAGAGGAATCCCCGACTGCATAAAGTCTATTTAATTCAAGATTATTTTACGATAACTTTAAAAACATTTCGTTAATTTTTTGTTATTATTTGGGGACATTTTATTTGTGCGTTATGTACAAATGATGCTGTTTTTTTTTATTGATATCACTTAATCATCAGTTATTAAAACACAAAATGAATGGAATTCTCTTAACGAAAATAATATTTTATATAGATAAATATATTTATGTTATAACACAACTGCTAAATCTGGTTGAGAATTACACAGAGGCGCACAAAAGTACACTAAACCTCGCCTGCTAATATGCAACATTTACATATATTTCAGTAATATTTTTTTTCATGAATTTTCTTATTATTTTTTTTTTCTGAAAACAAAATTAAACTTTTTTAAAAATATATTAAGCCCCATTTTTGATTTCAATACTATAATTTAAAATCTGAATTTTAAAGTATTAAATACCAAAATATGTACAGCAAATTTTTACCGTGAGTAACGTATGATTTTGGAAATTTTGTATAGTTTTTTTCTTACTATCAGAACATTAATTTGTATGACATAATATAATTTAAATTTCTGTTTCAATTATCAAGTATTTTTCATTCTGTTTTCAAATGAAAGTTTAATACTTAAAGCTGTTTGCTTGTTTTTATTCCTCTACCATTGAGCCATACTTTTTTAAACCATATTTTCTATGGAATTTTGGAACTTAAACAGCTTTCAATTCATATTGATAAATATTTTGATATGATATTATTGTTATTAACATAGAACAGTTGATTTAAATGTTTATGTTATACATTAGAAAAAGAAATTGTAAAATTTAATGCTGTGGAGAGCGTTCTTCTATTTCAAGTATTGCCATGCTATTTTATATGAAAATATTTAACTGCCAGTTAAATTTAAACAGGATTTTTTTGTGAATTGCATAAAATTAAACTGCGCTTTTTAAAACTTATCAAGTGAAATGTTCATCTGCATATTTATGAGCATATAATTGCTTTTTTTAAAATGCCCTGTGGAAAATATTTCCTTTTTTCGTTTTTATTTTTATAAAAAGTTTATTAAGTTATCTTGAATATTTTCAGGAATTGAACCAAGCTCAAACAAACTTGCTTTCGTATTTTTAGATATATGATGCTTTGCTTTGCTGCGAAGTTGATCCCTGGCCATGTTTCCACTACGACAGGGACTTCTACATTTTGTGTTTATGTTACTTTTATTTTATTTTTGTTCTATCCCTTGTGTCGCTGTCATTCCCGTGTCCTTCAACTTGCCAGGAGCGGCTGCTGCTTGTGCTGCTCCTGCTTCAGCTCGTCTCCTTTATCCTTCTATCAACGCTGTTGATAAATTTCACGCCCAACGGTCTATGTCAGAGTCGAGTCGAGTCGTCCTCAAATTACTTTGACTGCTGCAGTCCAAAGCCCCCGCATTTGATATCCGATGGGGGCCATTGGCTTTGCCCTGTCCGCCGACGTCCCCAGCAATGATTGAATGAAAGGCTAAAAAGGGATTTCAGGAATTTCGAGTTGCAAAAACTTGGTAGCACATAAACACACGCACACACACATGCCTGTCTTAACTGTATACTAGATACTTATATATATATATACCGTCTCGTATACACAGAAATAACCTCAAACAAGGACGTTCGCTGTGTTGGCAGCGAAAAGTTTTAGCCAGGTTCTGTGTTTGGGTACGTCATTGTGTGTGTGTGTGTGTTTGCTCCTCTATGTATTACATAAGAGAGTACCCCAAACACACCCACACACAGAGCTCAACTGAGCGCAGTAATGCAATTTACAAAGATGTATAAACCCCGCACCCACAAAAAATAAAAAATGAAAAGAAAGCAAACTTTCAGGACATTCTCGCCATTACTATGCTCTGCTGCCTCAGCTTGGGCTCTGTTCTGGCTCTGGGTTCAGGCTCATCTCATCTCGGCAGTTGGCGCAACAAATGTTGCCATTGTTGTTGGGGTTTCCTTTTTGGGGCCTGTGACGACGCCCTGCACTTCCCTAACCGGGCGCAATTTTAGCTGAATTGATTTTTTGGCCGGGCTCAGTGCGCATGCCGGGCAAAGCAGCAGCTCGCGCTCTTTGAATGCAATTTATATATATTATATATATAAATATATATAGTATATACATCTTATATATATAATATATATGTATATACAATGTTTTTATGTCATATACACATGCCTGAGTCATCATCATCCTGCCTGCAACAACAACATCATTTCCAACATATTCTGGAAACTGCAGCAGTTACCTACACTACATACATATGTATCCTGTATATATATCTTCTATATACTCTATATATATATGTATATATTTAGCTATGTGTGGTATATGGCATGTGGCCATATTTTAAGTGCTTTGGCTTCTATATATATACGTACGTACATTCATCCTGACGCTTAAAGCGCTTAATGCGGCTTTAAAAATCTTTTTTTGGGCAACAAATGACACAGCATCATGGGCTTCAATTCATCAAACAAATCATTTTTGTATGGCATAGAGTTTTTGTGCTTTGAATGTGGATAGAGGATGCGAATAGAAAATTACATTTTATGCATTAAGTCGGAGATTAAATTTAAATTGAAATGACGAGGCAATAAATAAATAAATTGTATTTTCATGTTGCAAACGGAAGAAAATATATACAAATTTAAATTGTTGTTTAGTTGGGAGATTATTAACATAAAACTTAATCCTTGTTTTCTATCTTTATAGTATTCTTATTAATATATAATATTAGTATCTTTCACATACAATATTTATTTTAAAAAGGAGTTTTGGTTATTTTCTAATAAAAATATATTAAATATCCAGAATTGTAGCGTTTTTCCCACTTACTGAAATATCTGGTTTTTAATCAATTTTATTAATTACAATTCTCCGAAACAGAACCCAGGTTTTTAAATAAAAATTAATTATGGGAAAGGGGATATGTTTTTATAGAGTATAATGAATGGAATTTTTTTATTATCAAAATAAAATATATATGGAGAAGGGGAAGAGAGTATAGTTTATAAGTTTCAAGTTAAAACAATTTTAATGAGGTATAGAAGAGGGAGTTCAGGGAGTCCTTTCCTATTTTATATATTAAAATAAATAAAAATCGCATGACAATCCAAAAAATCTCACAATTTTTAAAACTGCTGTCTTTGGATCCCTCTTCCATCTTAATTGGAATTTCCAATGCATGATTTTATAATTCAACATTAAATTTTGGAACTAACTTCTTTGTTTTTATAAGCAAAAATATTGTCCAAATGTTGTTTGAGTATTTGTATAGTTTTTTTTAAGCACGATCCCTAGATTCAGTGAGGTTTTACTGCTATACACCAAGATATACACTGTCAAATCGCTTTAGTTCCGATTTAATACCAATTTGCTGGTCAATTTATGTGTTGCTCTTAAAAAATTACTATTCTATGATTTGCATACAAATTCATCTTAAACATATATTTATGACTGTATCTATTTTACGATTGTATCTCCTTCTAGTTGGTTGCCCTTGCAGCAGATTAGCAAATGGTGTTATAAGCATTCGTTGTCTGTATTTCTTGTCATTGAACGAATTTCATTGTAAATCGATCGTAAAGGCCATAAAGGCGGTCCCTTATAAGTACGTTTGTACATAGATTTCTACATTTACATAAATACAATATGTATGTATTTTTGTTATTTCTTTAAATGTGCCCTTTACTCAATTTCGTTTGTATTTTTGACGTAGTTAGGAAACGTTTTCCATTCCCGTTCACGGGGGAAAACAATAGAAAGACTTTAGCTAAGGTCGCGCCTGTTTTCTCTTGTGTGAAAATAGGTCTGTCATTGGGTCCTCTGAGCCTTTTTGCGTCGTTAATTTATTGCGGGGTTGATTTTTCATTCAGGTAGTGGATGCGACACACAAAATTCTTTTTTACCTGGAAAGTGCGTCGTTTAATAGTTTTGTTGTGCCGATTTTAGGTTCACCCTAATATTAACAGTGGCAAAGCAGCTAACTTAACATAAACATTCTCATGCACTGTTATTAACAGTGCGCTGTCATTAATTTCTCACAAAACTGGCAGACATTTTGTATTAAATTTGACAATTCAATGTGCAAAATAATTTATTTTATTTAAATATTGATCGGTCTGATTTTCTGAATGATTTATTTAATTTTTAAAAATACGCGCGCCAATTTAACTTTGTCTGCTGTTAAATAACATGGCAAAGCTGCAGACAGCTTGGCAGCACAGCATTTGTTTGATCAGTTCAACGATACGGCAACGCTACATTGTGGCCGCTGCGCTCGTGTTTGGTTACGCGAATATCGGCATGAAAGCAGACAAGCAATTAGTTAGAAGCGGCACAACGAACAACGAAATAAAAAAGAAACACAATATAAATTTATTTTTTCGCTGCAAAATATAGCATTAATAATTATTAAGCAAGCAATATATAGACGTGTGTAAATATAATAAACCGGTTTTTGTGTATTCCAAGCAGTCTCTCTTTTCATTTTCTTTCTTATTTTTTTGCACTCTTGTGTTTTAACCGGCACCGGCTTATGTTTATGTGTGTGTGTGTGTGCGAATCGTCAAGTTCTGCCGCGTAAACAGACGACGACGTCGGCAGACGTTGAATTTGGCGCCGTTTATATATAATTTTTCTTTTTTTTCGCCGGGTGAAATTTTTGCTCTCGTGTGTGGTTTTTTGAAGTTAAAAATTAATGTAATTAATAAATGTAATTTTGGAAATATACAATTGGCATGTTAGCAAACAAAATGCGCCCATTTGGCGCTATACCCAACAATAAAAACAACAACAGCAGCAGCTTGACAAGGTTTTCTGTGTAAAAACTATTATGCGGAGGTGGGTGGGTCTAAAAACAATAATAAAAATTGCAAAAAACAAATAAAATAAAAGCTGAAATCTGTTTTAGTAATTGTGCATAATATATTTACTTATGTTTCTGTTTTATTTATGCAATTGCAGGTCTACAGAAGAACCACCGACAAACAGCTTCGAAAGGAACTACTACGATCGCAGCAGTCGCATAGTTTATCCAGCCAGCAACGCAGCAGCAGTAGCAACAACAACAGCAACAACTATTGCAAGTAATAACAGCATCAACAACATCAGCAACAGCAACATCAGCAGCGACAGATCGCGAGCTAGAGATCGCCTGTTCAGGAATGGTTCAGCAGCAACAGCAGCAGGAGCAACAGCAGTTGGAGCGTCAGCAGCTACAAACAGCAACACGACGACAACAACAACGACAGCAGCAACAGCAGCAGCAGCTGGTGGTGGGGGCGGTGGTGGAGGTGGTGCAGCAACGCCGCCACAAGCGTTGGTTGATCGCAGCAACAACAACAACATTAACCAAAATACACGCGTACCGCAGTCATGGTACGAAGCTGCTGCTGCGACGACAGCGCATCTGAAAAGTCCTGGTGGCAGTGGCAATGCCGGCGTCTCAGCAGCTGGCAGCAGCAGCATAATGAGCTCACCGATCAATCAACAACATCATCCACATCATTCACATCCACATCATCATCATCATCATCCTCATTACAACAACACATCCGCCTCGTACTCATCACCCGCCCACACGCATACGCACACGATAGCTGCGGCTGCGGCAGCGGCGGCGGCAGCAGCAGCAGCAGCTGCAGCGGCAACAGCTTCTGCATCCAGCACAACCGCCATGCATCGAAGCGTTGCATATGCAGGCAGTGCTGCGGATGAGACGACGGCGGCAACGTTAAACTGTACACGCAAGATACACCTGCAGCACCACAATAACAACAATAAAACCGCCGCCGTTGCCGTCAGCAAATTAAACAAGCTGCTCAAAACGGCAACGGGACGCTGCGGCTCGGAGTCGCCGGGTGGTGCGACGGCAGCGGCAGCAGCAGCAGCAGCGACGACAAGTACAATCACAAACAATAGTTTTAGTAATAATAGTTTAAATAATACAATAAACACGGCCACTCCAACGATGCCAATTGCGACAGTTGCAACAGCTTCTAGTGGCAACAACAGCAGCGGTGACATTTTAAATGTGGCCGCCGCTTTGGCAGCAGCTGTTGATAATGTTGGCAGCACGATGACGATGACAACGCAAGGTGGGCTAGTGGGTGCTGCTGCTGGCATGGGACGTGCACCGCGTCATCATTTACATGGCCGGAGCACAACATCATCGAGTCGCTCGCATTCACGCTCCCCCAGCAGCTACAGCAGTTCGCATAGCTCATCATCGGCCTCGTCACACACATCATCGCATTCGCACGCGTCCAGCCCAATATCGGGCAATTGTGCCGATGCCCTCGTTGGTGTTGCAGGCGGCATCTCCTCCTCCACATCATCATTGCGCAGCTCACGCAGTCTGCAGTCGCAGTGTGTGACAGTTAACAGTAAGTTCAAACAATATATATATATATCGGTTATATGACGATTCGCTTATAAGCAACAGTGCTACAAACTATCAATTATTCAAAAACGGAAAAGTCGAACAACAAAAAAACCGACAAAATTAAAGCAAAAACTATAGAAATACAGGACAGAATATTAAATCATATTCGGTATCTTATAAAAAAATATGTATATATATGTATATATTGTAAAATAATGAAAGAATTTTTAAAAAATTTTCTATGTTGAAACTTATTTTTAAATCCTAAATTGTTTTTAAACTTTGTAAAAAAAAAAATCAAAAATTTCACACAACTTCAATAGTTCCCATACTATCAACTTTATTTAAATGCTTTTGCAATGAACTTTTTTTTTTCTTTTTTTCGTTATATTGTTATTTAAAATTGCTAAACTTTTTGCAAGTTAGGACCAAGTACTATATGAACATAAAAAGAGCTTTAAATTTTTTTTTTTGATAAGTTTTTTTTTTAGAAAAAACGTCATTTTATTTGCAAATATTTGCAATTGGTTTTTGCAAAATTGGTTTCAAGCAAATGTTTCTGATTCCTTATTTTATTTTATCGATTTACGTTTCGTTAAAGTTTTAGCACTGAAATGATTGATCTAGATTATTTTAATCTACTTATCGAACGAAAACTGATCATTTGATTTATCTGGCTATATTGCAACATTGTCCGTCTCTCTCTCTCTCTCTCTCTCTCTCAACCAAAATATGAATCTATTTAATTCCATATTAAATATGAAAAATTTGATATTTTTTTTTCATTATTTTTTATATTGTTAATCATAGAAACAGAATTTAATTTTCGGGTCTACAATTTATATTAGGGGCAAAGTTTTAAGATTTTATCTCTAAAAAGTAATTTTTTAGTTCATGCTTAAGTTCCGATTATTTTTTATAATCAAATATCGCATATTTAAAAAACAAAAACAAAAATTGCTGCATTACAACATTCGCATATAACCGATAACCACTGTATTAGCCTTCAAGAAATCATTACTAATCATATATATTCACACAATAGGCAACTCTTCAAATCCCAGTGGCAATATTGGAGGCGGTGGTGGCTGTGGTTCTAGCAGCAGCAGCAGCAGTAGCTCAAGCAGCAGCAGCAGCTCCTGTTTAGCAGCCAATCCGGTGGTGCATTCCGAAGATAATCGACCATTGGCAATACGCGTACGCAACCTGCCCGCACGTTCCTCGGACACATCCCTTAAGGATGGTCTCTTTCATGAGTACAAAAAGCATGGCAAAGTAACGTGGGTGAAGGTCGTTGGACAAAACTCGGAACGTTATGCGCTTGTTTGCTTTAAGAAACCGGACGATGTGGAGAAGGCGCTTGAGGTATCACATGATAAACATTTCTTTGGCTGTAAAATTGAGGTGGAGCCTTATCAGGGCTACGATGTCGAGGACAATGAGTTTCGGCCGTATGAAGCCGAACTGGATGAATATCATCCAAAATCGACGCGAACCCTATTCATTGGCAATCTGGAAAAGGATATTACGGCCAGTGAGCTGCGTGTGCATTTCGAGAGCTTTGGTGAAATAATCGAGATTGATATCAAGAAACAGGGCCTCAATGCCTATGCCTTCTGTCAGTATTCGGATATTGTGTCTGTGGTGAAGGCGATGCGTAAAATGGATGGCGAACATTTGGGCAGCAATCGCATCAAGCTTGGCTTTGGCAAATCCATGCCCACCAATTGCGTTTGGATTGATGGTGTCGGCGAGAAAGTCTCGGAATCTTTCCTGCAATCGCAATTCACACGTTTTGGCACTGTCACCAAAGTCAGCATTGATCGGGCGAGACAATTGTCTCTGGTACTCTATGATCAAGTGCAGAATGCCCAAGCTGCTGTTAAGGATATGCGTGGCACTATAATGCGAGGACGTAAATTGCAAGTGGATTTTGCATCGCGTGAATGCCAGGATGCCTTTTATGACAAGCAGGAGAAACAACAACAGCAACAACAGCAGCAGCAGCAACAACCGCAGCAGCAGCAGCCACAACAACCAAATGCGGGTAAGTTGAGAGATGTAGAACAAGGATTACAAAAATAAAAGAATCTACAGATCTTAAAAAGATCCAAAAATTAAAAAGATCGATACATTTGGAATTGGATATCTAAAATCTTTAACAAGCAAAGGATTCAACGTTGAAGGAGACTTAAAGGATTCCCTTATACTGGTTAATGTCGCAGTTGTTGGAATGAATTAGACACCAAAAGAATTGAAAACAAAACATAAAACTATACTCGAAAATTCATACTTTAAAAACGTGTACAGTTCAGCACATTTGTCATTGAAAAATCTGGCTCTCACACTCATTGTTTTTATTTATTGAATTGATTTTTAATTTTTTTACTTTTAAAATTGATTTTTTTATTTTTTAAAATTAATTTTTTTTTTAATGAACCTTATGGACTTTTATAATGTTAGGTGAATTATTTGAGGTACATGTGTTAAGATTTTTTTTGGCTTTCGGAGAGAATTACTTCACAAAACTACTTTTTTAATACAATTTGTGGTACATTCAGTCATTGTAATTTTTTACGGTTATAATATTATTATTTCTATAAAAATAGAGAGAGAGATCCGGGCTCTTAAGCATCCTATTTAACCTTATTATATAGCTGTGGGGTAGTGGTACCTATAACTTGATTTATTTAAATTACTTACTGTAGGGAACATTCTTTTTAAAAAACCATCAATTTTTTATACTAAAAGAATCTACTTAACACAACAATTTGCAAACTTTGTTTTTGAATATTATTATACGCTAAAAGGCTGTATTTATAAGAAAAGTTATGATTTAGACAGACGAGCCGATCTCGGGCTCGAAATATTGTCCTCAAAAGCTACAATTTCTTCTTGACTCTAGTTAGAGAATTAGTTTTATTCAATGTGTACTCAATATGGTCTGAAATAACTTGCCAGAGGATATCTGAGTTTTAAAACTATTAATATAAATATTTTTTATTCGAATTTGAATAAAACTGCCAATTTGAAGTTCTCGTTTGAAGTTGTAATCTAACTATTTGCAGTTTATTAATATCCTTGTTGTATTGTTTATATTTGCAGGTTCCTCCTCCTCCTCAGCTACAACGACGACAACAACACGCTTTAATCGCTACGAGACTACATCGCAGTCACGTTCGCGTGCCTCCTCCTTTAGCAGACATCAGCAGAACTCCAATGATGGCTGCTCGCCGGGTGGCAACAATACGCCCGGTGGAGGAGCTGGTGTTAGTGGCGGCAGTAGCAATAATAGCACCACTAGCAACAGCAGCAGCAGCATCTCGTCCAGCAATGCCATGCCAGCGCCCAGCATTGCATCGGCAATAGTGAGCAACAGCAGCAGCAGCGCCGGCGCAACATCGACAACGTCGTTGCCTTCGGTGGTGGGTCAAAGTTCGATGCCCATGTCGCCCGCTGCACTGGCGCAGGCGAGAATACGTATGGCGCGCAATGCTCGTCATACTATTGACTTTGATTTTAATGATGTGGGTCGACGTTTTCGCAATTTGCCACCAGACGAGACGTATCCAGGCAACATAAACATCAACAACAACAGCAATAGCAGTAACAATAGTCAGCCGCAGGATGAGGATGCGGGCGTTGTAATACGCTCCGATTCGCCTGTGATAGCACGCCTCGGCCCGATTGTTAACAGCAACAGCAACAACAGCGAAACGCTTGAAGTGACGCTTAACAACAACAGCAACAGCGGCAATAGTCGCAGGCGTTGTGGTAAGACTTCTGTAGATTTGCGCCATCATGTGCACAATCAACGTTTCCAATTGCCAGAACAACTCGAGGAATGCCCGTCCAGTGGTGATGAGGGCGGCATGGTCAGTCCGCGCAAGCGCATCAAAATGGATTACCATCATCATCATCATCATTCCAATGCGGTAAGTGATTAAATCCTGTCCCTGATAAAAAATAATATACTTAATTCATAAACTAATCCATGTTTTATCCTTTCTTTTAGTCGCTGCTGGAGCAAAACAGCGGCGAGACGACGTTGTCCGCTTCTGTTGGCCACAGTAGCATCGGCAACAAGCCCAGTCCCAGTCCACTGTCCAACTGTGATGTCATACACGATCCGCTTAATCGCAAAAGCGAAATCCGTCGCGTCTCGGAGGCCGGCAAATTTTCAGCAGTGGCACCACCACCCCAATTGCCACCGCCGATCGCACAGCAGCACCACAATCACAACATGATGCTCAGCTGCCGCCGGCCGTCCATTGATGTGGGCGCCCTTTCGGCGCTGTCAAATTCATCGGCATTTCGTCATGGTCTCGTTGGTGCTAGCAGCATGGAACAGCAGCAGCATCTGATGAATGCTTCGATGGCGGCCAAGCGACGTCGTGTGACGGCAGCGGGCACATTGCAGCTGTCTCAGCCGCAGTCTCAGCCACTGCCACCGCAATCCTCCTCCTCCGCCAACAATAACAGTGGCCTGCTAACGGCCACACTGGCAGCGCCCATGCCCAATGATGATTATCATTTGCATGCATCGCGCGGACGCGGCCATCAGCTACATTCCCATCATTCGCATGAGGCCAGCGGCGGTGAGAGCGCCGATGGTTCACGTCCTGGCACGCCGCTGTGCGATGAGCGACCCGAGGTGTTGCCCACAGAGCCACGTCGCCTGCCTCCCCCGCGAGAACGGGCACGTGAGCGTGTGCGTGAAATTATGTGGCTGCCATTGCCCAAATTTGGTATCCAGTTCTTTCAGCAGCATCAGCGATGTGCAGGCAGCGGCAGTGGCGGCGTCGGTGGTGCAAATAGCAATGTCTCCAGCTATTTGCAGCAATTGACAACAACGACAACGGCGCTGTTATCTAGCAACAATCACAGTAATAATAACTCTAGTCTTAGTGCTGCTGGTGGCGGGATGATGGGCTCCAGTGGTGGCTCATTGTCTGCATCCGGTTCGGCATTTTTGCCCAGTCCCTCCTCGCGTTACTGGCGCTCCTCCAATCATCATCATCACCAGCACCATCATCAGCAGCAACAGCAGCAGCAACAACAGCAGCAACAACAACAACAGCAGCAGCTGCAACAACAACAACTGCAATCGTTGTCATCTGGTTCTGGCCTCATGGCCAGTCCAGCGCGCCCACGTTCGCTGAGCTCCAATTCAAGCGATTCCGATGTACCTAGCGGCCAGACAGGCGGCAGTCCCTCATTGGATGAGCGTCTGCGTAACTTTGAGGAGAACTACGAGCGCTGGTCTGGCGGCAGCAGCAGTACAAATCCCAATCATGGTCATGGTCATGGTCACAGTCACGGCCACAGTCACAGCAGCAGCAGTCAGTCAAATATGACACCTTCCTGGCAGCTCTCCGCCATGCACTCGTCAAATATGAGCGGCATGAGCTCAACATCATTAGCTCATCAGGCGAGCGGTTCTGGGAATAGTAATAGCTCCAGTGGCACTGTATCCAGTTCAACGAGCAATTCACGCCACAAATTCCTCGACATTGATGAACTGCAACCCTCGGATATTGTGAAATCATTGCTGGCCAAAAAGTCTGTATTCGATGATGACTTTCAACGTCTCAAGAAGAATCAATGGTATGAACCGGCCAGCTCAGATTTTAATACGGGTTCTGGTACGGGAACTGGGAGTGCACGACATGGTGGACTTTGCAGCGGCAACACATCGCCGGCGCTACCCAATCTGGCGGCCACCAAGACAACGCCCATCATTGCCAACTGCAACAACAGCAGCAGTAGCAACAATAATGCCAGTAGCAGCGGCAGCAGCAGTTGCAAGACAAGCGGCATATTGCAACGCTTGAGCAGTTTATCGCCGATGAACTCGCCACAAGCTTCTATGTCGCCATATAACAGTCCTTCGCCGTCGCCCTCTGTTGTCAATGCTGTGGCTAGTAATCTTGGCCAGCTAATAAAGCCCAGCCAAGTGAGCAGTAGCAGCGGTGTTACAACAGCAGCAACAGCAGCAGCTGCAGCAGCAACATCAGCAGTTGGTGCAACGTCTAGCAGTGGCAGCACTGCTGGTGCAACAGCCGCCAGCAAGGGGCTACAATATCCATTTCCCAGTCACCCGCCATTGCCAAATACTGCAGCACCGCCGCCTGCAATACAGCCTGCACCACCGCCGCCGCTGCCAGAGCTGCCCAAATCGAAGCCGGTTGCAGCGTCAAACAATCAACAGCTTAGCAAAAGCCTTAGCGTGCCTGCTGCTTCTTCGATTGAGCCACGCTCTGTGCTACAAAAGAGTGCCTCAGTGCCTGGCAGCACCAATGTGGGCACCACAGGCAACAGCAGCGGCAGCGGTAACAGCAGCAGCAGTTCAACCTCCTCCAACGGTAACAGTTCCTCAGCAACAACCACAAATGTACAAAAACAAACGCCAAACAATTCATTGGATGAAGTTGTGGAGTCCAAGAGCGTCGCCAAGAGTTCAAACTCAACAGCCTCCTCTGCCTCTGCCTCCGGCTCCACCTCCTCCTGCTCCACATCCAAAAAGAGCAGCAGCGCAAGCAGCAAGCACAATAATCGTTCCATTAAAAAATGTTCCTCCGCTTCAAGCAGCTCCAACTCCGATAAGCGTAAAAACTCAAATTCCAAGTCAGCGTCGACGCCCAAGGTGGATGATGACTCAAGTGAATCAGATGAGCCAGTGGAGAAAATTGACAAGGAGCAGCAGCAGCGTGAGAAAGAAAAGGAGAAGGAGAAAGCGCAGCAACATAAAGAGCGGCAGGAGCGTGAGAAACGTGAAAAAGAATTGCGCAAGCAACAGGAACGTGACGAGAAAGAGCGCAAAGCACAGGAGGAGCGAGAACGTGAAGAGCGCAAAGCCAAAGAAGAAAAGGAAAGAGAGCGAGAGCGTGAACGTGAGCGTAAGGCACAAGAGGAGCGCGAGCAAAAAGAACGCGAGGAGCGTGAACGAGAGCAACGCGAAAAGGAGCAGCAGCAACAGCGTGAGAAGGAGCAACGTGACAAGGAACAGCGCGAAAAAGAGCAACGTGAACAGGAGGCGCGAATGTCACGCATGCGTGATATGTCTGCCTACCATAAAAATAAATGCGAGGCCAGTTCCGAGGTCAGCACCTTCTATACCCACAATGCCAGCAGCACCGATTGCGATCGTCAGAATAATAAAGAGAATGCAGCAGCTAGCGACACATCGACAGCCGCAGCAACAGCAACAACTGGAACAGCAGCAGCAACTCCAAATGCGACTGAGAGCAGCAGCAAGGATCGTTCTCGTAAATCGTCAAGGAATTCACCAGTTCCGAATATTGCCAGAATACACAAGCGACGCCTTAGCTCACAGGATAGCAATCATAGCAGTGGCGGTGGCCAGAATCACGAGGACTATGTGAAGCGTATACGCATGGAGAATACCAGCCATAATCCAAATCAAAGCCAGAGTAATCATCAGCGTCTCAGCGACCGACGTGACTCCAAGGAGCACAAGAGCAGCAGCACTAGCAGCGTTGGCTGTAAGGATGAGAAGACGACAAGTTCCTCCTCCACCTCCAAGTCGCATGGCAACAGCAGCAGCAGCAGCTCTAAGCATCATCGTCGCGAGAAGCATCACAGCAGCAAATCTATAAGTGAATCGACTGTCAGCAATTCCAATGCGACTGAATTGGATACAACAGCAGTTGCTGCTGTGAAGCAACAGCAACAGGTGCACACGCTCAACACAAGCGAAGAAGAGCAACAACAACAACAGCACCAGCAGCAGCAACAGTCGCTTCACAAGCAACAACGTGAGCATCATCATCATGGCAGCTCATCGTCGTCATCGCGACATAAGAGCAAACGTGACCATCATCACCATCGTGAGAAGAAGCGACATTCGGTGGCCGAGTCCACAAATACTGACGAGGAGCCTACGCATAATCCGCATAGACGCATCTCAGCCGCAGGCAGCTCGGCGGGTGAGCTAAGTTCCAATACAAATGCATCAAGCAGCAAGTTGCAGCATCATCAGCAACAGCAGCAGCAACAACAGTCGTCACATCATCATCACCATCATCATCAGCATCATCACAGACGCAGCGTGGAACGTAAATCATCGCGTGGCTCTGATGAAGGTGCTTCGTCAAAGAGCGCATCGCATTCCCGCAAAATGATGATGCTCAGTTCAGCTGACTCGGATGATACAGATGATGCCTCCAAAAAGCATTCCATCTTTGATATACCCGACGATTGTCCGAATGTCTCCATGTATGACAAGGTGAAGGCGCGCAGCTGCAAGAATATGCAACGCCAGGCCGAGGAGAAGAAGATTAAGGCCAAGTTCTCGCAGCTCAAGCAGTCACGTGCCAAAAAGAAGCGTTCCACTAGCTACGATGGCGACAGTGATACAGAATTCGAGGATCGTCATCATCATCGCAACAGCGGCAGCAGCAGCTTCTATGGACGGAATCATGGCCTCAGCAGCAGTGATGATGGCAATGAGGATGATGAAGGCTATCGCAAGATGTCGCATAGTCGCATTTTCTCCGATTCGGATGGAGATGCGGATGCAGATGCTGAATCAGCTGCTGCACTAGATGCCAGTCGCATGCGCCAACAAATGCAACAGAATTTGCGACGTTTATGCGATGGCGATGATAGCTCCGAGGATGAAATACGTCGCAATTCGGTTGGCCATGGAGGCAAACGTAATTGTCTGTCGACACGCATTGCCTCCGATTCGGAATCGCAATCACAGCCAGCACCAGAGCTAATTCCCAGTAGCACCAGCAGTGGCAACATTAAGCAGGAGCCGGACATTAAGCAGGAGCAGCTGTCGGATAACGAGTTACAAAAGTATCCCAAATCCCGCCATAATTCGCATTCATCCAACGAGGAACGCAAGCTCAAGACAGAGTTTAAAAAGGAATACAATGAGTACTTCAATAGCAGCGGGTATGCCAACTATGTGGACAATGCCAGCGCCGCTGCCAAGCTCAAGGATTACTCCCCGGAGACCCGTAAGAAGCATAAAAAGAGCAAAAAGCGTTTGAAATCCTCTGCGGATGCTGTCACAGCGGCTGTTGCTGGTTCTACAATCGGCGGCAGCAGCAGCAGCATCTTTGATGTTGGCGATTGCAAACCCAACAAATTTGACAGTTTCGATGATCTGAAAACGGAGCAAGTTGTGGTCGCTGCCGCAGCAGTTTTGGATGTGACAACATCCGCGGCTCTGACAACGCCGAGCAGCGAGCGACGCAAGCACAAAGAGCGCAAGGAAAAGAAGCGCGAAAAGCTACGCAATATGAGCGAAACGAATGCCATTGGCTCCGTGGATCAGCTAAGCGAGAAATTGTCCAAGGAGGAGCGACATCGACTGAAAAAGTCCAAGAAATCCAAGAGTTTGGATACATCTGGTCGTCTCTATACTGCCAATGCATCCAATGTTTCGCCATCGACAACGCTCACAACTTTGAATACAACAACCAAACGCAGCGAGGATAAAATGGAAGACATCTTTGGCATTATCTCCGACGAGGAGGAGGAAGAGGAGGAATCACAGCTAACCGATGAACAACCGGACACCGCCAAGGTGCAGCTATCCACCACTGGACCCATGGTATCCGCTGCCCTACAGACTTACAAACAGGAGACATCATCCCACATCAGTCTAAACAGCATCAAGGAGCCAGCAACTCAGCAACAACAGCAGCAG
>JAWNNH010000132.1:0-67500 GCA_035043045.1 Hirtodrosophila alboralis | reverse complement strand
GAAGGAGGATCGCAGCACTGTTGATGACATAATTGAAGATGTTGTAAGGAACACGAATACACAGCAGCAACAGTTACAGCAATTGCAACAACAGCAGCAACAACAACAACAGTTGCCCAAGGGCGCACAAACACCGCCGCGACGTTCTGGACGTAATGCGCAGGCTAAGAAAACGGATGCCACACAACCACCAAATGCAGTGGGTAGGCCTAGGCGCTCCAAGGAACGCAAAACAATATGCGAAGTTCCGGCTAGCATGCAGGAAGAGACGACGCCATTGTTGTTGCCGCCATCAGCAGCAGTTGTAGTTGAGACTCCGGCAGCATTGCAACAACAACAACAACAGCAGCAACCACAACAGACGCACCCACAACAACAGCAACCACAACAGGCGCAACATCAACAGCAGCAGCAACAAGTACAACAGCAGCAGCCACAACTACAGCAGCAGCAGCCACAAGTGCAACAGCCACAACAGCAGCAGCAACAATTGCCGCATGTGCCGGACATCAAGGAAGTAATCGCTGTAGAACCACCAACAGCAGCAGCTCCACCACCAGCCGCATTACCCGTCGTTGCCTTAACCAAACCCACGCCACAGCATCCCAAGAAGAAGGCAATTGCCGCAGCTGAAATTGAATCATATCAGGCAATCAATTCGTCTATGCCGCCAATGCATCAGACCGCTGCACCAGCAGCAACACAAAAGATAACTGGCGGTGCCGCAGATGCGGTAAGCAAGGCGCTTATCGATCCTGTTACGGGTGTCATTCAAGCGGGCATGCCACAGGGCAAGGAGGGCAATTTGCCGGCAGCGAATGCAGCAGCACCCGCCAACAGCAGCAATGAGGTAGCCCCGCTGCAGCAACAACAACAACAGCAGCAGCATCAACAGCAAATGCAGCATCAACAAAACCAACAACAGCAGCAGCAACAACAACAACAACAATTGCAAATCAGCGCCACAGTCATAGCCCCAGCCACGCCCATTACAGCACTGAGCAAGCCCGTGCAGTTGCAAGTTCAGGAGGCAACGGCAACACTGATAAATAAACCCGTCAGTGTGCTGGTCAAGACCAATACGTCGACTGCACAGCCAACGCTGCTTATACAGCAGCAGCAGCAACAACAGCAACAACAGCATCCACAGCAGCAGCCGCCAATGCAACAGCAGCAACATGTATTGCCCAATAAGCAGCAGCTTGTGTTGCAGCCAAATCCACTGTCAACAGTGTTGCAACATGCACAGCACAGCAATGTGCGTGCCCCGCAACCACTAAAGGCGCATGTGCTGAATCGCGAGAAGAATCTGCAACAACAGCAGCAGCAGCAGCAGCAACAACAACAACAGCAGCTGACACCCAACAAACAGCAGCAGCCGCCGCATCCTGGTCACATGCTGCTTACAGATGCTGCTGGCAATCAACAGCTGTTGCAACCTAACATGATAGCACGCCACATGCAGCAACAGCAACATTTGCTGGTCAACATACCACCGCCAAGCGCGCATTCGCCACACTCGCCCAGAATACCTGCCGCACAGCACACATCGCAGCAGCAGCAACAACATCCACATCAGCTACCAAATGCAAATCCATTGCAGCAGCAACAGCAACAACAGACGCTGGTTATCAAGCAGACAGCAACAGCAGCGCCAACGGCACATCCACAAATACTGCATGTGGTTAGCTCTAAGGCTTCGGTATTGCCACAGCAACAACAGCAACAGCCTACACCGCAACAGCAACAGCAGCAGCTGAGCAAACAGAACTTTGCATATGCTCAACAGCAGCAGCAACAGCAACCACAGCAGCTGTATAAACAGACGGTGCAACAAAAGAGTTCACCACCTGTGCAGTTGCCACCACATGCACTCATGTTGCCCACACACACGGCACTGTTGCTGCAGCCAAAGCCAGCACCGCATCTGCAGCCGCAACAGCATCAATTGACACCATCGCCACCACCAGGTAAACCCAATCCAGTGGTGCTGCACAATCTGCAGGCAGCGGGTCAAATGCTACCCGGCAGCGTGGGCAGTCCACCGCCCATGAAACCAGGACAAGCCAACACAGCTACAGGTAAATTCCAAATGCCAACAATCAATCAATCAATAAATAATATTTATTTTAATTTTAAAAAATTCAAGTCAATTATTATTTTTGAGTTTATTTTTAAACTCAAAAATAAGCGTTATGAATTGACTTGTAGTTTTGAGCAAATAATTATTGATTTTGATTTATACTCGAAAAACTCAAATAATTAATTTTAATTGCTTTGTTTTCTTTCAGTGATGCGCACCGCCATACCAAACATTAGTCCGCAGGGACAACCGCGCGTATCGCCGCTGGTGCTGCCGCCTGGCATGCCCGGCGTGCCACCCTTCGATGCCAGCATGGTAAGAGTCTATATGACTAATATTAAGTTAGCAATTGTATAATTATTAAATCATATGTATTAACGTAACAAATATTTGTAAACTTTGTACTAACATTTAACCTTGCTAATCCCATGGATGCAGCATGATTTGGGCGCTTATGTCAGCGGTCGGCGTACACAGAGTCCGCCGCCAGCTCATCAGCAGGCATCGCCCATAACACCGGTAATGCACAAGTTTTACATGCGGAACTTTGAAGTAGCGTAACCCAAGCAAATCCCCCAAAACCACAAAACAAAAGCAAACAAACAACTCACAAACTAACATTAAAACTAGAAATGTTTCGGATTCCTTTTCTTATATCATATATTTCTTCAATTTCAGAATGATACGGCCTATCGAGGAGTGGCCGCAATGCTCTATCAGCATCATATGATTCGCAGCGGTGACTATGACGACAAAATGATCAGCAGCAGTCCACCGTTGGAGCTGCGTCGTCCAGGTAGCGGACCACCACGAACCATTGCAGTGCCTCACAGCCTGCAGAGTCCACAGGATCGCACTGCAGCGGGTAAGTTTATTGTGGACTGAAACTGGAATTATGTTTAATTAATGTCATTTATTTGCTTTATCCACAGACTCTCCGCAAATGGCCCAGGTGTATGTGCATAACGCACGCATTCCACACGCTCACTTCAGCGAGATGGCAACTCGTGGCGGCTACTACGAGAGTGCTGGCATACAAATGGAACCACCGCCGGCGCATCGGGCAGCAGCATCGATAAGTGTTGTGGTGCCACCGCCTCCATCCATACCAAGCGGCAGTCCCTATATCAGCGGCGGCGCCTCGGTCTCTGTCTCGGTGCAGCCAGGTCCGCATAGTCTACATCCCAGCCAGGCGAAGCTATTGGAACGGGAGCGAGAGCAACGCCAGATCGAACGTGAAATGGCAGCTGCAGTTGGTGCGTATTTAAATGCCAAAAACCACACACAAAAGCCGTATCTAACTTCTATTCAAATTACAGCCAAGCAACAGGAGCATATGACCGGCACGGTGCTGCACGGTGGCATGGAATTGCCCGGACAACAACAGCAGCAGCAACAACCTGCGCCACCGCCACCAACAATGGCACCACCACCTGGTGATTCGCTTGTCACATTGCTGCAGCGCTATCCGGTGATGTGGCAAGGCCTGCTGGCATTGAAAACCGATCAGGCGGCCGTCCAAATGCACTTTGTGCATGGCAATCCAAATGTGGCACGCGCTTCACTGCCCAGCCTAGCGGAGAACACCACGCCGCTGTTGCGCATTGCGCAGCGTATGCGTCTCGAGCAAACGCAGCTGGAGGGTGTTGCCAAAAAGATGCAGGTGCGTTGAAAAAAAAGAAATTTAAAATATTTGATTAGGATTTTGAAAGGTTTAAATGATTAAGAACTAGATAAATAATTTTCACATTTAGTTTACAAATGAAGGAAGGTCGAATGAATATAGTTCCAAGAGTATTGCTATTTTAGTCATTAGTATATTATATATTTTTTACATTTTCATTAACTAATTGCCAATTGATTGTTACACTTACAGGTGGACAAGGAACACTGCATGCTATTGGCATTGCCCTGTGGACGCGATCATGCCGATGTATTGCAACATTCGCGTAATCTACAAACTGGCTTTATCACCTACCTGCAACAGAAAATGGCCGCTGGCATTGTGAATATACCCGTACCCGGCAGCGAACAGGCTGCCTATGTGGTGCACATATTCCCGGCCTGTGACTTTGCCAATGAAAATCTGGAGCGCGCTGCGCCGGATCTTAAGAATCGTGTTGCCGAATTGGCACATCTATTGATTGTCATTGCCACCGTCTAACCAGGCGGTGGTTATTCCCACTAGATCTACAAACAATATGTTAACTGGATATGAAACTACAAAGCAAGAACATCAACAACTGTAACAGCCACATGTCAAGTAAAGAAACAAACAACAAGAAAAATGAAAACCAACCAATAATACATCAAACAACTACCAACTACTACAACAAACAAAAACAAGTTACGCTCTTCTAGTATTTTAAGTAATTTTAAATAGCAATTAAACAAAACAAAAACGTTTAAAAGAAAACAAAACAAAAAAAGCAAAACAAGTAAAAAAAAAATGATAAATGCAAACTTTATTGAATTAAATCAATGCAAGAGTAAAAAGTTGAGGCCAAGCAGCTCATACACACAGTTAAAGATCAAATGATTGATGGCAAACTATCCTATCACACGATCCAATGTAAATCCGTAAAAAACAAAAAATCAACAAACACGTTAACAGAAATACCCCCATTCTACATAATTATACATACATGTGTAAAACGTAAACAAACAAAATATTTGTCGAAATTTAATCATTTATACAATTATTATCTTCTTTTTTTGTAATACATAAATAATTTACCCGAGTTTTTGAAAGCTTGCAAAGTATATCGTTAAGTTTGATCTCAAGAAAAGTTTTTTAATTTTTGCTTAATTTAAAATGGAAAATGAAAAAAAAGAATACAAAACACAAACAAAATGGAAAATGTGAAAAGAAAAGCTCTTAAAAACCCTAACTGTTTACTGTACTACATACTACTACCTTACATACATAAAAACATATACCTTAATAACCCTAAAACAAAAAGAAAGAAAAGCAAACACGTTTAAGTTTTTGATTGGTGAAAAAAACAATCTACACACACAATACACACACGCCCCAGTTACTGCACGCATTTTACAAAGTTTCGACATCTTAAAATTTAAGTAGAGTTTAATAATAATACCCTAGTTTCTCTGATTTTTTTTCTTGTCCAACTTGTTCCTCGGCTCCATGTGGCATGCGTTAGGGCTTGCATTGACTTGCCACCACCGCGTGTTGCATGGACCCGAAGAACGTTTTAAGCGCCTGTCTGTCGCCAACTGCTGTTAAGCACAATTAGGTTTAAAAGATGCGCCCAGAGGCTTTTTCCTACCTTATTACGTAAATACATACACACACACATACAACCTACATATAAATTACATATTAAAACATCTATTTAATTATTATAAACAAATATGTTAAGCCAAATATTTTAACATTTAGAGACAAGTTTTTTTTATATGTTGCTTAATCCTTTCAAAAGTCGCGCCCAACTTGACAACAAGACAAAAGTCCTTCTAACGTTGGGGAAATTTCCTTTAGGAATTACCTTCTTACGTTAATGGCCATTTTGTTTGTTGTCGTTGTGCCGCCGTCGTTTATCTTGTTATTTCTTTAGTCTTTTTTGCTTCATAAGCAATAAAAACCAACACCACCAAATCATCAACGAAAACAACAACACCATCACTGCCACAACACTGAACACGAGAAAATTTCAAGCATTAGACGGTGTTTTCCCCATTCTTATTCAAAGGTTTTTATCTTTTTAGTTCTTGTGACCGAAACTTTGTAAACTGTTAAGCAGTAGTCGTAGAGCGTATTTATATATATATATATACACAAAACATATATTTTAAGCCAGATGCTGACTATTAAAACAAACACACACATATACATATACACACTCAATACACAATATACATTATACATACATAAATATATATATATATAACAAAACAAAAATTATGATGATGAGAAACAAAACCCCTCTGTACACTCCTTAAACTTAAACGTTTTCACGCCCACTTGTAAATTATGTGACGAAAAAGCAAAAACTGTAAAATATTTAAATTATTTAGCGTCTAAACGATATAATTCATGTACATGTAAATACAGTTTAATTAGTGTTTAGCGCGTATTTAGTTGTATGTTTTAAAACTAAACTGTACATTATATATATAACACGATAAAGATACGATATGAGAGAAGAAAGTTCAGAAGTAAACAAAAAAAAAAAAACAAAAAAACAAACAAAAAAATCGCAAGTAAACCTTTTTGTCAGTAACACAACAAGAACAGATGAAACGCTATTGTTTTAAGACATTTTTAGTTATTTTTAAGTTAATTAATGAAGAAACCGATTAAATTACATTTATTTCTAAGTGAATTAATAAACAAATTCAATAAACTTTTTCTGTTAAACAATTTGTTTTATTTATTTATGAATTTTCCTCTGCTCCACGTTCTCTTTCTTCTCCCCTCCAACCAGTTCGTTCACAATAGTTGTTGGTTGTTCGATAGACCGTTATCAGCCCACTAAATAAATCCATTAGCGAAATGCAACTTATAAATATATATAAACACACACACACACAAACACATAAATATATATATAAATAAATATATATAGATGTTAATGTTATACCTGTAATTAAATAAATTCTATACCTAATGTGGAAGTTTTTTTTAGTTGGTATTTTGAAATGCAAATGAACGATAGTTATTATTCATTAAAAGCATTCGTAAAGTCGATTTAGATCGAATTTTATAAATATAACGCGCCCGAGTTGATTCCTCATATTACCAGCCTATTAACTTTTTCACTTCAAGCGACGTACAGTTTTGATGGTGATGATTAATAGCGAGAAAATACATTTTTATAGAAATCAATTTAAATTGCAATAATTCTACAAATTCAATTCCAAGACACGAACCATATTCAATTAAAATTTTGCGGCAAATTGAAACGACAACATTCTGCTAAAATTCTGTTAAAATTTAGCCAAGACACTTTTAGGTGTTGTCGTGTTGCACTCAAATGAACCCAGATGTCGCTTTCAGCGAACTCAAGCCAATTTTAGTCGTCATCGATAAGTACATTAGCTATCGAATTAAAGAAAATAAGTGCGGTCGGTTTTTTGTTGATTTTAGCGATATAATAGTCAATAAATATATAATAGTGAATTAGATTTATAATACGTGAATACCACCTGCCAGCAAATATGTCACAACTGATAAAACAAAGTAAGCGCACATATTCTAGATACCTTCAATCAGGTTCAACCATTAGCAGCAACAGCTGAGTGATTATACAATTATTTTATTTACCCGATGCCGTTGTAGGTTTGTCACTACCGAAGTCGGCTCGTACGCCACTGCTGCAGTTTGTACGGTACCGCGGTAAAATTAACATACAACGTCCCAAGGAGCCGCATTATGAGCGCGCACGTGTTATTGCCGTCACACAGCCAAAATATCCGGAGCCCGCAAAGGCGTTGACCTGCTTTCAGTCCAGAGCTCAACGCATGGGTACGCAGCTGGAGAATCCTTACAATGAGATTATAGCCCGAGAAGTGCGCAACTGGCTGGATCACTCACAACTGGTTGCAATCTTTCATTTGAACTCCATTACTGCCGATGAGATCTTTCGTGTGCGCGTTCAATTGCATAAACAAAACATGCACTTAAAATCGTATGGTCGCAAGATCATTGGACAAGCTGTTGCCGGCACCAACTATGAGGCCATCATGCCCTTGTTCCACTCCAATCATTGTATTGTTTTCTCGCCGGATCAGCAGCGAGTGGCCGCATTGCTGCGCACTACGCGAAAAGTGCCGCAAATGGTGCTAATGGGCGGCATTGTCGAGGGCACGCTGCTCAGTCGCAACGAGCTGATGGCCTATGCCCAAATGCCTGGTCTGCAGGCGGCCCAAGCTCAACTGGTGCAGACTCTAAACATGGCAGCGGGCAATGTGGTGCAACAATTGCAGGCGCATCAGTGCAATCTGGTCAAGGTATTGGACGTACATGCCAAAGGCGAGGCAACAGCAACAACAACAGCAACGGTAACGGATGAGACAAAAACGCAGACGTAAATTGTAATTGTTAATATGTAATAATAACAGCAAAAATGTATTCATTTGTCTTTCATACTAGATTAGAACTTAAAACTCTGGCTCTATAACTAGATTGCACTTGTCCAACGGCCTATAGCTTCTGCTGGAATGATGGCGTCAGTAGGCATCCTTTTTAGGCCTAGGAGCTGATCGTTGGTGCCATATGCCAGCGCTGTCTGCAGTTAAACGCCAAATTTGCTAGCGCTTCGGCTGCATCCAGTTCGTCCTTGTGATGTAGCAGCCAACGCTCACCGCGTGCCACGGCTGTGGCATCGCTAGTGAACAACACTTGGCTCTGCACTGGACGCTCCTGACCAATGCATTTGTGCCTGCAAAGAAAGCAATGTTTAACGATTGCTTAAAAGAGAATAGCATTGAACCTGTAAATCTACCTGCTCATATTCCATTCAATGTGATAGTTATGCCTGTCTGGTGTGAATTTTGCGGCGCTTTCCAACCATTTGTTCAGCTGGGTGCCATTGCTGTTGCTGTCACTGCCACTTGTTGGCATATTTGCATCCATGGCATTGCTGTCACGCAGGTATTTCTCCATCATCTGCTGCTTGTACTTGGCCTTGCCTACCGGCACTGTTGGCAACATGGGCACTCGATCCAATTGTTTTCGGTCGGGTAGAGTGGCAGACTCTACATAGAAATTGGGCTTGTATGATGCAGAGTAGCTGGAGGCGTTGTTACCATTACCATCACTGCCTGTGCTGCGGCTAGATAGCTCGTCATCATCATCACCATCATCATCTTCTGTTGCACATGGTCGCATTTCCTCCTCCCAAATGCTATCCTCGGATGAGATGCTAAACTGTTCGACATTGCCTCGGGCATTGTGATTATAGTTCTTGATCAGATGACCCCATGACTTTTTGGCCTTTTCGCGCTCCGAGTTTTTTAGCTTGCGCCGCCAATTAGCAAACCAATTGCAGATCTGTGTATATGTCAGACCTGTCTCTCCTGCCAGTTGTTTCTTCTCATCTCGGCTGGGATAAGGATTCTCGCGACGACGAATAAGCCAATCCTTAAGCATGCGCTTTATGTCCGGCGTAAACAGACGTTTTGTAGCTCGTGATTGATGCAGATCATCGTCTGGTGGCCAGGCACGCCTAAAAACATTCAGTAAGTAAGTAAGAAAACAACTTTATTTCTCAGTGTTTTTTTTTAACTCACCTGCTGTGGCGACGATTTCGTTTGGGACGACATGATTTCTCCATGGCACCGAACTGCAAGCAAATATATAAAAAATAGAATTTAAATTCGTGTGCAACCCCCATTATTATTGCTCATCCCAATTAAGCCAATCGGGCCGAAATATATTCGTACGTCGAAAGGCAATTCAGTTTCAAAATATTAGGTGGGTGGCGCTATTTCTGTCCACGAACGCCGAATTTTCATGTTTTTTGTGCTCTGTTGCTGATGTTTTTACCCGATAAATGAAAAACAATTCGACGACACACACACAGCGTGAAAGATATTGAGAGCTAACATTAGATATCACACGATATAATACAGTGAGAATTGAGAACTCAGAAGAGTGTAGATTCCGATTGAAAGGGCGTCAGGTATAAAATGTAAATTACTTGATATGTAAATCAAGAACAGATCTTTCACTACTCTGGGCGCAATTCAAATATGTAGTTCAGCTCGCTTTGTTTCATTGATAAAATTTAATGGCCATGTTTTTCCAATATATGCCAAACTGTACTATATATGTATATTGATGTGTGTTTATGTATCTTAATCTGATTAAGAAAGATCTGCAAAGAATGTTTACGATTTTCAGCTAAAATTTCAAGTAAACACATTCATAATTTATTTGTTGGCCCTTTAAAGGCGCATTAAATGTTATTTTCAATGCAGCATGAAATGGGAAACGATATGACTTTTGTTGACATTATTTAGTATGTGTGCTAACATCATATTATATAATCTGAACATAACATACAAGAACAATAGACTTGTTTTTCATTTAAATCATCTGTTTGTTTTATAGCTTTTTAAAGGCTGCCATTTGGCGATCCAAATGAGTCTTCATAAAAAGACAAGCGCACATTGAATTAGCCAAATTTCTTAGCATGGATAAAATTCACCCACCTGTAAATATACAATTTCAACTTCTCAATAATGTTTCTTATTTTTATTTTTTATTAACAACGCGTCGAGACAAAACGTTTCGATCAACGTACTCGCAAAGTGCAAACTGAACGCTCGGCCAATTTTCAAAACGGTCAAAAAAATGTTTTCGAATTCTCGTACCATTTTCCTCGGTGCTGTGATTGTCATTCGGTGTTCGGCTTTCGGCACTTCGGAAAACAACGAAAACTCACACTTATCACACGAATGTGGCACTTTTAATCTATTTACAAAACTTGAGAAAAATATGTGGTACATACATAGTGTGCCTATTTTGAAATAATCGCTAAACGTGCAAGTTCCGGCATACGCTACCTCAAACAAAACCAAAACTATCAAAGCTCATCATATGCCCCACCATTAGTAGTGTAGTGTGCAAATTATTTACTTTCGCTCTCGACGATCAATTTGTCGGTCGGTGGCCATGATGTGATTAAATTTAAATTCTGTTCAAATTATATCAAAATGCACAAGGAACTGGCGTAGAACGTCATAAGAACGAAAAATCAACGTCGAACACACAGAGACAAAAGTTTGACAATGCACAATGAAACAAGCAGAAAATAAAACAATAAATAATATTTATAATCGAGATGCCGATGATTCAATACACATGCAGGTGGTAAAATAAAGAAAGTAAATCAAGTTTTGTAAACTTGTATGTAAATATAGTAAATTATGAAACTTCGTTGTTTTGATTTTGGTTCAGTTAGGTTTGACCGCTTACATTTTGAAAATATCTTATATAGTCCCAAATTAAATAAATAGATAGTAGCTCTCTATGTTTACACAGTGTCTAGTCTTCTTTTAAAAAACGTTACAAAAATAATATTTTCTAAATGAAAAAATTGTAGCTATAACTGCAAGCAAATTTATTTAATTCTCAATCAGTTAACATTTTTTAAAACTTAAATTAAATAAATTAAAATATTTTAAATAATGAAAGCGGTTAATTGCATAAAAAAAACGCCACTTGGTATTAAAATGTTGGTCAAGTTGGCAAGGCTGATTTTGTGCAGTGTGTACACACCAAATTTCGGGAAAATTCAATTGTTTATATCTAGAACGTAATAATTCGCTGAAAATTTTTATTGTACCATTTGGAGAGGAAAAACTACACAGCTAAAAGCTATGAACGAATCGGTGCGCTATGAGCGCTGCCAGCAAATTCAGCTGGGTGTGCTAAGCGAATCCCAAACAGGCAACGGTGGCTTAACACACGCCGGAACAGAGGTTGATGATGTACCCCAGGGAACTGGAAACGTAAGTTAAACATTGCTGTGTGGAATGAAGTCTTTGTTCACTGTTGGCTGACTCATATTGATTCGCCCCCGATTTAATCATATTGCAGGTATTATGTACACACGATGGTGTGCTGCTGAAAAAGGCAAATGCTGAGCATATTTCTGAATTAAACACTAGCGGCTCCTTGTCCTTGGTGGAGTACACCCTGTCAGGTCGTCGTCTTTATCTGGAATGGCAGCCGAATGATAGCATTATGATAGCCGACGATAGTCAGGATCAGGGTGACTGGGCGTTGGTAGACAGAATATCGGGACGCACACGCACCATCTCCGAGTGCAGCGCTTTCAATACAAAGCCTGCAGAGTTGGGCAGCAATGGAACTGTAGCGCCAGGTCGTACTCGAACAATGCGCGCTTTGTTGGATGATCTGGCTACCGTTGAAGTGCGGCATCGTGGGCAGACAATAAGATTTCTTCGTAAATCGGATAATGGCATACATTGCGAGTTCTTCTTTCAGCATGGTAATGCAGATCTCTTTGTGCATTCCATGCGCCAGCAGCATTTCATTGGTAGCTCGGAAATGAGTCGGAGCGGTTGCGAAATGTATGCCATACTGAATACTGAAAATCAAAAGCTAAAGAAAACGTTTGCCGAACTGGACATTGGCGAAATCAAAGCTAGCCAATTGCCTAGAGAAAGCTGGCTGCCCAATAAGTTGGCCGGCTTTCTGGGCAACATACCGGACTACGTGCAGCCGCCGTTTCAGCGCTCACCTAAGTCCCGTCCCAGCACGCTGGTGCATGGCGATCGTCAGACATCGCCGGATAACTATCAGTTCATTAAGCTAAGCGGAAGCACCAACAGCGCCTGCTCTTCCACAAGCCAGAGTCGTGGCGAGAGCGCAGACAAATCGCCCGGTGACAGCGAACTGGAGAACCTCAATGCACAGGACGAGAAAATCGTTAACAATTTGCCAGCACGCCAGAGTGTGCATCGTGGTAAGTACAACACTATTTTGTATATGAAGTGGCAGCAATTTACAAATTTGCATGTTCTTGTTGCAGGTCAGCCGCTGAGTGAGGCACAGTGGCTACAGTTTCAGACGCCCGATGGTCGCATATCGGATAGCGAACGAATTAAGGAGCTCATCTTTCGCGGCGGCATTGTGCACAGCCTACGCGCCGAGGTGTGGAAATATTTGCTGAATTATTATCAATGGTCTGACACGGAATTGGAGCGCATTGAGAGGCGTAAGCAAAAGTGCGTCGAGTACTACAAAATGAAGGCTCAATGGTTGGCCATGACCCATACGCAGGAGACTAACTTTGGAGGCTATAGGGATCGCAAGTGCCAAATTGAAAAGGATGTGAAACGGACTGATCGCACACAGGAGTTCTTTGCAGGCGAGGATAATCCAAATCTGACTCTGCTCCAGGGCATCCTAATGACCTATGTAATGTACAACTTTGATCTTGGCTATGTGCAAGGCATGTCCGATTTGCTGGCGCCCATTTTGGAGATTCAGGTGAATGAAGTCGATGCATTTTGGTGTTTTGTCGGCTTCATGGATATGGTCTTCAGCAATTTTGACATAGATCAAGCTGGCATGAAGACACAGTTTTCACAATTGCGCCGTCTGCTGGAAGTTGCCAATGCTCCACTCTTTAACTATATGTGCAGTCATGATTCCGACAACATGTACTTCTGTTTCCGTTGGCTTCTCGTTTGGTACAAACGGGAACTGGACAACGATGATGTGCTCAAGCTTTGGGAATGCCTATGGACCCGATTGCCATGTGCCAACTTTCATCTGCTGTTCTCTGTGGCCATACTGGATCAGGAGACAAGTGTGATTATCGAACGAAAATACGAATTCACCGAAATATTAAAGCATGTCAACGAGCTAACCGGCACCATTGATTTAAAACGAACTCTCGAAACAGCCGAGGCCATCTACCTGCAGCTAAAGGTTTCGGAAGCGCTGCCCAATGATATACGTCATATTATTGGCGAGCCGCTGCTGCCGCCTGCGGCGGGTGAGGATCAACCCATTGTCGATGATGAGGAAGCTGCCTATTCAGACGATGGCTTTGATGAGTTGCGTGAGCTAACGCCAGAGGAGAAGCGACGTCATCAGGAACTGCTTGAAGAGGCATTTGAACGATCAATGTTTCTGAGTCACATTTAATATGAGCCAGAAACCAGGCCAAAAAACAAACTAAGCCCACGGCAAAGCATGCGCAAATTATTTAGCTGTAGCCTTTAAGACTCAAAGTTTACTAAAGCGTCGATGTGACGTCCCCTTGTCGCCTTGGGGCGTTGCTGGTGAAGTGCTTTAATTGCTAGTGCACAGATTTATATATACATTGTATATTATACATATTTGTACTTTTTGTATTTATTGTAAGTTCGATTTTCCCCCTCCATTGGCTTAAGCAAGTGGTCCCAAAAAAAATTAACACAAAATTGTGAATCGAAACTAGGTTTTTAACGATATTTTATCAGCGAATTAGATTTTAGCTCATGTGTATGTCAATTTATCTAAATTTTGGTTATTCGATATGCTACAAGCAGCTTTTGTTTCCTCTAATTAAGTTACCATTCGATACTGTGAATTATACATCATATAAATTGCGTAGTAAAAACAAATCAAAAAAATGTTTATTTTCTCTAGTTTTGCAGAGTGCATAACAGTGTCTGTATAATAACAGAGCTGGACGCATAACAGAGCCATCCAATGTTACTGTAACAGAGGTTTAACAGCAAGTTAACAGAAACCTAGCAGCCTGCTGATCATTTCTGTTCGCCTGGTATTTTGATCTGTCGGGCGCTCCCAAATTCACATTTGCAAAGCTCAGGCGGCCTAGGGTTGCCGATGTATCCAATTTTCAGTTATAATTTAAATTCGATATATTTATTGGCAGTAGCCAGTACTCTATTAAATATCTGCTTCTGGACATTTAATTTCATCTCCTGATGCTCCGAAAAACCCACTTAAAAGTAAAAATCAATTTATTGTTGTAATTTTGGAAATTTATTTTTCATATATTTATCTTGTTGTTGCTGTAGTTGTGTTGTAATTATCATACTTTTATTAAGATTTATACTTAGCATCTCTAATTTAAATTGTTATTTGCTCTTGTCTGTTGGTGCAACTGATTTTTTTGTTTTGTTTTTTTTTTGTGATTTTTTTTATTTTATGTTTTAAAGTGCAAACAAAATAGTATTTTCCATTTAATTTAAATAATCATGTATTATTTAAAATATTTATATGTATGCTCCACACGGACCTGTTGTCACAATTAACGCGCCAATTACATATATACCATACATACATATACCAATTAATTTAATTTAAAAAATTCTATTTTTCATTAAACATTTTTGTTGCATTATTTTACTTTTGTTTGCTGGTTTGTTGTTGATTGGTTTCGTTTACACAAATAATAATTGTCAATTTGAAAAACATACAAAATACAAATTAAAACTTATGCAATATAATTTGTTTACTAATTACATAATTAAAATTAAAAATTAAAAGCAATTTTGACGACAATGTCAGTTTTGTATATATATATATATATAAGTAGTATTATATGTATATAGGACATACCGAGTACACAAATATAACATACGACACAGGACGACAAAAAAAATAGTGAGGGGATTGGCGTTACACACACACAAATACACATAATTGGAAAATTTATATATATATATATAAAATAAAAAAAACAGTAATTGGAGGAGAGGAAAATGAGCGAAAATACATGATTTTTGGGATCCTGAACATCTGATCTGATGTGATCTTAGAACGTTAAGAGTGACGCGAGAGCCTTTTGTTTTTGTTTAAAGATATTAAAATATGTACAGGTTTTTGTTTTTTGTTGTGTGATTAATATTAAACACTTGTGAAGGACGACAGCATTGAACCCAATTAATCCTATATCTCTATATGTGTGTATACATAATAATAGGTGTACATATGTGTAAGTGTTGTTGTGTGTGTTGTGTTTATCAATAATTGAAATTTGTTTTCTGTTAATCTTTTTTTTGTTTGTTTGTTTTTAAGTTAGTTTGTTGAAACATTCTGTTTGCCGTTTGTTTGTTTGTTTTTGTTCCTTATCAGCTACAATAATAATTTTCTGTTGCAATAATAATTTAAGCCGATACACTCATTCGTTTTACAATTAAATTATAAGCGCTTTTTTTAAATATACTCGTTAATGTTAGAACCGAACTCTGCATTCAAGTCTGTACCAAACACAACCAACGCACAACATTTGTTGCAGCAGTGTGTGTGTGTGTCTGTGGTGGCACAGTTGATGCTATCAATCCGGTTCTCGGTCAGCTAAAGGATTCTTAGATACATACATGGCCAGGCATTGTGTTGCCCATTCGTCGTGACATTTTATGCATTAACAGCAGCAAATGTTTTTGCAGCAGGATTCGCTGCTATCAACGCACAAAAATCAATAACGTTTAGTACACACAATTCTGGCACAGCAGCAGCAGGCATCCTTGTAATCCTTGTACTCGCTACTAATCGCTATATAATATTTATATATATATATATGTGTATATATATATAATGGTTTATACTTATACTTTACACAACTTTATGCTTAAGGGGATATCTACTACTCGTACTCGTACTCGCACTCGTTCTTCCTCTAGCTCTCGCTCGAGTACTCGTACTCGTTCTTGTTCTCATCGCACTCGCTCGCGTACTCGCTCTAGTCCTTGTACTCGCACTTGTACTCGTACTCGTTACATTTAGCGTTGAGTTCAATTTGCGTAATTTGCGTGCGTTGTTTTTATCAGCTTTTCCTCTTTCACCAGTTTCTTCTGCTTCGCGTCGCATTGCATTTCTTCTGGTTCGTCGCTGCTGGCTTTCCTCGGCCTGTTTACTTTGATTTTGGTTTTTATTTCTATTTATATTTATATTTTTAGCTTTAGTTTTAGTTATAGTTTTAATTTTATTTTTATTATTTTTGCTTTTGTTGCCTTGTCTGGTTCGGACGCCCACTGGCACTGTTGGCACTGGCGGGGGGGCGCCGCCGCTATCGTCTGGCTAGGAGCATTGCTTTACTCATTCATTCCGCTCCTCTGACTCGCTCCCCGCCGACAGATTTAGCGTTGAGGCATCTGCCGATTGTCTTGTATGCCGCGTGGAGCGCAGCTCGCGACGTTTCTCTGGTGGCTGCTCGGCAGCAGCGGCGCCTCCTTGTTCGGTGCCCGATCGTGGACGTTTTAAACGATTGGAAGAGCGTCGATTCTCTTCGGCAGCGGCTGCTGCTGCTGCCGCCGCCGCAGCTGCGGCAACCGCCGTTGAGCTGCTGTTGCTGCTGCTGGAGCCGCCGCTTAAATTGGCCACCGAATTGGCGCTGCCACCTGCACCGCCGCCGCTGGCATCCAGATCTTCAACACTGCCGCCATGACTGCTGCCCGGCGCCGCTGTGGGCTTCTTCAATATGGGTTGAATGATCAGCTCATCGGCCTCCTCGTACGGCGGCGGCAACTTGGCCGCATCCGCCGCATTTGTAATCGTCAGCGAAATGCGGGATTCACTACGCTCAGAGCGTTCGCTGCTGGTGCTGGCGCCGCTGCTAATTGGAGGCGCAATTGTAATCGTTGTCTGCGATGGCAAATTTGCCGCAATTGCCGCATTGGAGGCTGCAGCGGCACCCGACGACGACGATGATGACGCATTTAGCGGCGTCAGTGTCACCTTATCCTGTTCGGGGGGTGTTGGTGTTGGGGGCGCCGCTGGTGTCGATGAGCTGCTGCTGCTGCTGTTGCCAACGCCACGCAAACTCTTCTCAATGCTGCTCATGCTGGCGCCCAGATTAAGCGGCAAACCGGCTGCTAATGCGACAGCCGCCAGCTCATCCTTTGTGGGATGCAATTCGCTTCGTGAACGCTTCGATTTGTGTTGTTGTTGCTGCTGCTGTTGTTGTTGTTGCTGCAGTTGCTCGGCATCCAGGGCGGCCGCATAGGCAGCGGCGGCACTGACGCTGCTGCTGGCCGAGGAGGAGGTGGGTATCAATGAAATGCCCGAGCCCAGGCCCAGCGACTTGGTATAAAAGTCCATTTGCTGTTTGAACGCATCCTGTTCACGCTGTCGTTTAGCAGCTGAGCTGCTGCTGCTGCTCGAGCCACCACCACCGCCAGCTGACGATGATGCGCCGCCTGTCAATCCCGCCAAGCTGGCCAATGAGCCGGGTCCGCTCAGTGGCAAGGAGCCACCGGCAGCGGCCATCGCTTGAGCAGCCATTTCGGCGAGCAGCGCTTGGGAGAAATCACTGGACATGCCCGGTATCTGTGGCAACTGAGCAGCGGCGGCTGCTGCTGCGGCCGCGGCTGCAGCAGCTGCGGCAGCGGACTTGGAACTCTTGCTGGCGGCGGAGGAGCTATTAAGGCCACCGCTGTTGGAGCTGCCGCTGGTGGCGGACGATGTGCTTGGCATTTTGCCCTGCGAGAAGGCCTGCAAAGCGGCCAGATCTGTGGGCAGTGCGCCACGGGCCAAACTCTCAAACCATTTCTGTTGCTCCTTAGCGGATGCTTCGCTAGCGGCGGCCGCAGCTGCGGCACGTTTGCTGGCTGCACTGGAACTGCTGGTCGAGTTGTTGGAGCTGCTGCTTGTGGGCAATGGTGGCATGCCCAAGGAGCTCATCAGACGCGTCGCCTGAGCCAAATCCATGCTGCTCATCCGGCTGAGTGATTCGAGCAGATGTGGATCTGTGCCGGGCATCAATAGACTGGACAACTGAGCCATATCAGCGGCACTGGGCGTGGCAGAGGCTGCCGCCGAACTGCGTTGACTGCTGCTCTGGCGACTCCGACTGCTGGTCGATGGTGTCGTCACTGTGCCGCCGCTCATGCTGGCCATGGCATTCATTAGATTGGCCGCCGAGTTGGAGGCGGCACGCGAATTGCTCGACTTGCTGGACTGCGACTGATGTGACTTGGAGGATTGTGTGGAGCCGGTGACTGCTGCCGAGGAGGTGGCTACGCCATTCAGCAGATTATATTGCTGTGCCAGCTGATCGTAGGCGGAGCCCAAGCCGCTCGAGCCCAGCGAGTATGGATTTAGGCCGCCCAAGCCCATGGGCGGATACAGTAGCGAGGGATTGGGAAACAGGAACGGAAAACCGGCTGCTAATTGCGATGCCGAGGCGCTTGCGGAATTCTTGCCACCGCCACCAGATGATCCTCCTCCTGCGCTGCTGTTGACTGCGGCGGCTGCTGCAGCGGCAGCTGCCAATTGTGCCGCTTCATTCTGTTGTTGCTTCTTCTTGCTGGCGGCAGAGGAGGAGGAGGCAGTAGATGAATTGCCACCACCGCCACCACCACCGGACTGCGACTGGCTCTTGCCGGTGCCCGCACCCGTGCTGCCTGTTAGGCCGCCGAGCGTTGGACCCGCAGCAGCCATGAGCGTAGCCAGCGACTGGGCATCCATGCCAGCCAGATTGCCCAAACCGCCCATGCCCGCCAAGCTGGCAAACAGATTCATATTGTTGAGATTACCCAAACCGGGCAGATTGCCCATGCCGGGCATGCCACCAAATGGCATCGACAGCAGCGGATTCTTGGGATCAAAAGCGGCGAGCGGATTCTTCGGATCGAAGGCGCCCAATCCAGGCAAATTGGCCAGCAAACTGGGATTGAGTCCAGCCAGCGAACCGAACTGCAACGCCGCTTGATCCAATGCCGCCTGCGATTGTGACTGACGCGACGATTTCTTGGACGAACCACCAGAATTGCCAGCTGGCGACTGTGCGGCACTTGGCTGTTGTTGTGTGTGTGAGCTGGACGAGGCATTGCTCGAATTGGAGGAGGGACGGCCACCATGAGATTTAGAGCCACCACCTCCACCATAGCTGCTGCTGTTGTCCATGGCGCTGGGCTTGGGCGATGGTGCAGACATGGGATTGTGCATTTGCTCCAACCATTTGGGATCTACCTCATAGTTGGGATTCTCTGTGAGCCTATTGTAAGAAAAATAAAAAAAATAAAATTATAAATATATAGTATAATACTCAGCAAAAGTTGGTTAAACAATCTTAATCTGAAGGATCCCAAATTAAATTTTAGAGTATAAAAAATATAATCACAAAACTATATCATTTTTTTACAAGTGTATAATTCGAATAAGGATCCTATATACTATATCTTGAGACTTACCACTGCATCAAACGTTTCAATTGTGGCGCCTTGTTGCCTCCTAATCTCTTGCCCGTTTGTTTGTTGATCACCGGCACTGGCTCCTCGCCTGTGAGACCTTGTGGTCCTGCCATAGACTGTTGTTGCTGTTGCTGTTGTTGCTGCTGCTGCTGCTGTTGTTGCTGCTGCTGCTGTTGTTGTTGCTGTTGCTGCTGTTGTTGTTGCTGCTGCTGTTGTTGCTTTTGTAGCTGCGCCGCATTAGCTGCCGCTTGCTGTGCGGCACTTGAGCTGCTGCTCTGCTGTCGATTGCCGCGGCGACTGTTGCTGTTGCCAGCAACGCCGGCGCCAACATAATCAATGCTCAGCTGATCGCCCAGTGGGCTGGTCATGTCTGAAAGCCATTTGTTGACCTTGACATCGTGTGGTGAATTGTATTTGGAGCTCAGCTTCATGGCCTGCTCCATTTCGGCCAACATATTCTCGTATGCCTTGCGCTGCGCTGGCGGCAGGAATTGCATCATCTTTTGTTGCTGTTTGAGGAACGATTGCGGATCGGTGGCCATTGTCTGGGCCAGCAGAGCATTCAGACTGTCCTTGCTCGATAGACCGCCCATGGCCATGTTTTGCAATGCGCTTAGGCCGCTGCCCGAAGAGCTGCTGGCTCCTGTGGCGCCGCTTCCGCTGCCTTGGCCGCCGCTCTTGGATTCTGCAGAGGAAAAAATACACAAAAGATTTGTGGTTTAGTTATTGTTTACTTTGCGAATAAGCCTCGACTGGGGCTTCTTCTGGGTGTTAGAAATGAAAGCGCAGAGACTCAAACTCACTTCCGGGCACTGTCGTAACAGTGATGGTAAAGGGCTTCTGGTTCGATTGTTGCGAACTCGGCGCTTGTAGATTGGCGGGCGTCACCGATACACTGGGCGGTATTTGAGGTTTCTTGGACGAGGGCAATGAGGGATCTGGGAAAGTCTTTTGCTCTTTGGCTGCTGACAGTCCCAGCACAATTTCATCCAGCTTCTTGCGTTTCTTTTCCTTGCCAATCACAGGCTCCTCAATGGTCTGTAGAAGGTGTAAAGTGAAAAATTTAATCGATTCTTATAGAATTATTATATTATAGAAATACTTACACAATTATTCTTCTTCATCAGCTTGTTGAGCGTATCGTCTAGCTTGCTCTTGCTGGCAGCCATTGAGGGAAAGGCGGAGCTAAGCGCCGCGTGCACACTGGACTTCTTGGAGGGCATTGAAAAGTCTTGCACCTCGCTAAGATCAATGGCGCCAGCGCTAGACGCTGATTTAAGCATTTCTGTCATGTTCATTTTGGGCAGGCTGCTGTGTGTGTGGTTCGAAAATATAGTTAAAATATATGTTTTACAAATAAAAATAATTCTACGCTTATTACGCACCTGGAGGATAGATCCATGGGTGCGCCCATTGAAGGTGGCGGCGTTTTAAGCGCCGGCACTGCTGGCTTATTAAACTGTCCAGAGGATTGGCGTGAGAGCGAGGCATGCTGATGCGCTGGCGGCGGTTGCATGCCACTCAAAGCAGCTGCCGAGGCAGCGCCAGAGCCACCGCGTCTGCCCGCTGAGCCAGTTAATGCCTCCATATTGGCTATTTCACTTTCCCAGTCTTTGGGCGCCACTGTAAAGATTGATTAGAATGTGTATAGGGTAGGAAATTAGTTAAATGATCTCTTATTATATCAATAAATAAACTCATTTATAAATAAACTTCGATTATTTTACTTGTCTCATTAATTTTTAGTTTTTGCTAAAAAAAAATACAACTGAAAATTCTCAACTTTTTAATTAACGAACTAACAGGAACACAAAAATATGTTCTTTTTAATATTTTATTTTGAATTTTGAAAATTACTTTTTTAGTTACGTCTTGATTATTTGCAAATAAACCTGATTTAATATAGATAATTTAAGTTAAATTATTTATTACTCAAAAATTTTTGTTATCAGATTTAAATATTTCATTTTAAATAATTGAAGAAAAGTTTCTCGACTCAAAAATGTAAAAATCATAAGAATATGAGTATTTATCCTAAAAGAATCAGGATTTCGCCTGTTTTGTAAAGACTTATTGAACGATCCTGTATATATCTCAATTATTAAATATATAAAAAGCTGTCGTGGCCGTTCAATATGCCTAGTCCCAAGGCCAAAGATTTATTTTGTAGCTTAAACTCCCTTAGGCGGGTAAAAAAAGAAACCCGTCGTTCCAAGGCAGCTTTTACTGTACCGTAAACACATAATCAAAAGACTTACTCGATGAACTGTTGAGCAGAGCGTGCAACTTGGCTCGTTCCGTTTCCACATCGATGGCAATGTGTCGCTTGCGTTTCTTGCCCGCATTACCGCCAACACCTCCGGTACTGGGCACATTGAGTCCTGCAGCGGTAACAGCAGCCGCAGCAGCATTAGCGCCAGCTGTTGCCGCACTTAGTGACATGCCCGGCAACAAGGCCGACAATGATGTGGCATTGCCGCCACTGGCAGCAGCTGCCACAGCAGCAGCAACCGCTGCATTAATGCTATTGGCATCCAGGCCAGGCAGCGTGGTTGTTGTGCTGGCCACTGTGGGCGTCTTTGAAGTGGCCAACACAGAGGAGGATACACTGCTGTTGCCACCCGTTGAAACGGATGCAGCATTGCTATTTGCCACCTGTTGCATTTGCGAGGCTTGCAAATGTTTGGTGACACCCTGATCTGTGGTAATTGTGATGACATCGGGCGTTGTGGAGCGACGCTCAATGCTATTCAAGTGAGGTATAGACTCATGCAATGCTATATTGAGATCTGTGGCACCTTTGCAGCCAGCAAATGCTGTATAATGTTTATCTACCGGCCACTTGTTGCTCTCCACACAGCACACAATGTGTGCAATGCGACGCTCGAGGGCAAAATCTTTGAACCAACGTATCATGCACATTTCCAGCTTGGGCTTCTCCAGCTTTTGCTGTTTAACAGCTGCCGGCTGTATGACCTCGAGATCGGGAAAGCGTGCTTTAAGTTCGGCTGCCTGTTTCTTGCATTCCTCTTCAACGGCCTTTTCTTTTTCCTTCATGACCTCATCATCATCGGGATCTGTGGGCCCAGCAACCAGGTCGAGTATCTCCTGTTCACCAGGAGCTGTTTTCTCGCTGCTCTTCTTTGTCTCTGGAACAGAGCTTTTTACTTCAATCACATCGGGATCTTCAGCCTCTGCTTCTGCTACGGTTTCACCGCTTTTCTTGGATTCCTCGCTTGGCTCAGCAGCAACTGTTGTTGTGGTTGGCTCTGGCGTTTTATCTGTTTCTATGGAAGTTTCCTTGACTGTTGCTGCTGCCTTGCTTTCTTCGCTCTCTGTGTCAGCTTTAACTGCCGTTTCTTCCTTGCTGTCTGTTGCTTCTGTAGCTTCTTTCTTCTCAGCATCAGGAGCAGCATCTGTTGTTGCTTTTTCGCTGCTTGACTCTGTGTCCATTTTGCTAACTTCCTCCTGTTGCTCGCCGAGCTTTTTCTCGGCTTCAATTGGCTCGCTTTCAATAGCTGCTGGTTTCTCAGCTTCAGCTGTGGCATCTGTTGCATCATTGGCAGCTTCTTTTTCATTGCCATTCTCAGCTATGGGCTCATCAACATCCATTTTCTCCTGTTCTTTCTCGACTATAGCAGCAGTTTCTTTTGGATTGGACTGTGATTCATCTTCGGCGTTTTCACTGGGCACTTGCTTTGCTTCAACTGTTGCTTCCTTGATGTCCTTGTCCTCAGACACAGCTACATCCAGTTCTTCGGCTTTGTCTGCCTTTTTGGCCTCCTCGACGCTACTGTCTGCATTTTCGGTTTTCTCAGCGCTTTGCTCTGGCTTAACTTCAGCTTTAACTGGCGTCTCCTTTTTAATGACACTCTCCTTGGTCAGCAGCTCATCATCCAGATCGATGACTTCATTCTTTACTGCTGCAGCAGCAGCAGCAGCAGCCGCTGCCGTTGCCGCCTTCTCAGCAGCAAGAGCAGCTGCCTTTTCTACAGCCGCAGCTTTTTCAGCAGCCGCCGCTGCCTTTTCAGCAGCTGCCGCCTTCTCCGCATTGAAGTTCTCCAGCTTGATGGTGCGCTGTATTTGTGCCTCGAGTTCGCGAATGAAACGTTTCTCTGATTCACAGAAACTAAAGTTGGGATCATTGAAAATGAACGTCTCGGAGCGATAGAGACCATGCTTAAGTACTGCAGCAATTAGCTCCTTATCGTGTCGTCCTGGCTCCCACCAATCGGGCGTATCGGCATTCATGGCGCACAATTTGAGACGCTCCTCGAGCTGTGGATTGCGCGCTACTTCACGCAGCTTGGCCAACAGTTCCAGCCGATCCAGTATTAGTTTGGCATGCTCCTTTTCCACCTCCTCAATGATGCCCTCCAGGCCGCGTTCATTTTCGCTTAGCTTAAGGCCCGCTTGACGCCTGCACATGGCCAGAAATACTTTATAGTAATCGCTTAGCGTCTCATCGCTTTTACGCTCCAGATGTGCCATCTGTTTGAACTTGGTCCAATCCTGACTGTGACTGCTGCTGCCGCCGCCCATAGGCGTGGTCAGCTGCATATCAACGCCATAGCCGGTGAGCACGCGCAGGAATTCATATTCCTCGCGGCGATTCCATTTTTTGGGTATCAGCTGCAAACGCTGCGATTCACGCTCCTTGGCCGCCAGCTCCATTTTGCCCTGGCGTTCCATTTTCTGTATAAAAAAAAAAGAAAATAACAAATTTTGCATATAAGTTGGGAGTTTAAATTATTATTGTAGATTATTAATTAATTTTAGTAGTTTATATAAATGTGTACAAGGATTATTTAGGATATTTAGGAGTTCTTAAAGTTGATTAGTAGACTGTGTTTTTGGGCAGGAAAATTATTTTTAGTTCAATTTATTACAGATTTCTAAGTTTTTCACATTAAAAATTATTGTTATTTTTTAAATTTAAAAACATTAAATAAATATTAGTTTTATATTATTTCGCTCGAAAATTAATCGATATTTATTAAGATATTTACTAAACTTAAAATAAATCGTTCAATTTTTGAAAATATTAAAAACAAATTACATATTCACAAATTATTGTTGGAATGCAAAAATTACTGTTAAAACACTTAGGATAGTCAATAAACCATGAGTACATAAATATATTTAGTAACGGGGCATTGACTTTAAAAATAAAACTTCTGATATAATAATAATATTCCATGAATTTCTATATTAGTTAAAAATAAGACTTCATTTTGATTTGTATTAAAAAAATTTAAAGGGGTATTTTTTCAATATCTTTATAAAAATTAACAATAATTATTATTTTAGAATTTTATTTCTTGAATTTAAAATGAAATATATATTTTGCATTTTATATTTAATAGCAACAAATAAGAGTGCTTTAACAGAGAATACTCGACTAGGCGACACCCTGTACCCAGTTCAAAAATCACACACACAAATACGTACACATTCAAATGAAGCAGTGCAAATCAGTTTCGGAACGTCAAGCAGTTCTGAATATCTTCGAAATGTTTTATACGAGCGTTATAAAATTTTTACATTTACTTAATCAGCGTATGGTAAATCAAATTATTACCAATTTAGTCTGTGTTATATCACTATTCATGCAGACTCTGGATTTTTAATGTTTATCAAAAATTTATATATTTTATAAAAATATTTAAAACTCTTTTAATAAATACATTAAAAATAACTCTATAATTTAATATGTATAATAAATGTCTACATATTATTACATTTCTTGTGACTCACAATCCAATCTTATTATGTGAGTTGATTAAGGAGAGAAACATTTTCATCTGATTTGAAGTATAATCTTTATCTTATATACTCTACAATCGTTAACCATTCATGTGTCATACCAAAGGGGAAGGTGGTGAGATAAGATAAGTCTCTTTATACAAGAGTCTATAACTACTTACTACGCAGCTTAAAATGTCATTTATATGGTACATATATTATCATATACATGCATATATATAATATATAAATATATATTTCGGATTTTTAGTCCCAAAAAACAACCTATAAATTTACAACAAATATTTACACAATTTGTAAAAAATTAAAAGCAACGTTGCGTCCGGCAAAAGTTTCAAACCGGAGACACCCCTCACCCCACCCACCACAACCCTCTCATCAACGTCATCATCAACATAACGGGATGCATCAAGGGTGGGTGTGTGGTGGGTGTGTGGTGGGTGCTCTCGTATGTAACGGGGATGGAGGGTAGGGTAGAGGGGATGCAGTGGTTGGGGGTTGTTGATGGTACCGTTTTTGCCGGGCCTGCCTTTTGAATTACAATTTTTGCGAAAAGTACAAAATGCGAATGGCGAGCGTAAAGCAAAGGGGCAAAATGAGAGACAATGGCGACGACGACGACGACGTTGACGACTAAATACGAACGAGAACTGAAACTGAAACTGGAAATACAATAAAATCATAATAATAAAAGTAAAAAATCCATTTTACACCCCTAATAACGGGACAGAGTCGCAGCGCAGAGGGCAAATGGCAGCGACAATGAGCACAAGGCAAGGCAAAAGCCAGAGGGTGGAGGTGGAGGTAGAGGTAAAGGCAATGGCAGAAGCAGAGACAAACAAATGAATCCTGCGAGACCAATTGCACGGGCACCGACACACACAAACACACACACACAAAAGGAGCTCTCTTTGCAAATACACAAGCACATACATACATACATATAAAGCAAACATTTTTCGTGTGTGTGGGCTGTGTGTGTGTGTGCCCACTTTGGGCTCTGGTGCCTGTTTTGTAGTTAGTTATGATAATAATAATAATGTTGAATTGCTGGGAGGGGGGAGTTGGCCCCTCTTAAAATGGGTTGTCAGTCGGCAACGCTGGCGGCAACTTCTCAGACAGCGTTGCCAGGTGGTTGCAAAAATATCATATAAGTATTTACATACATATTTATGCATGTATTTGTGTGTCTGAATGCAAATCAAAACAACAAAAACTGCAAACTGCTCCTATTGCAGGCAGTCAAGTGCCTTTGGGGGCTGCTCTTGAGTCATGTTGGCAAGTCTGGCTATGCCTTCAAGGATGCCAATTGGCGCAGGTTGGCAGCACTCTCTATATACATATATATATAGATATAGATATAAGAGTGTGTGTGCAGGCTAACGGCTTTTACTATACAAAATACCCAAACAAGCAAACGATATCCCAAAAAGGGGGGCAAAAACAAAAACAAACGACAAAGCAAGAAAGATAAAGAGACTGACTGAACTGAACGACCTCTTCTTACGTTTACCCTACGCCGCTATCACTATCTCGTTTTAACTCACTTGCGCGCACGCGACGCCTTCGACTTGGACCTCACTCTCACCCTCGCCCTCGCACTCCTTTCGTGCATTTGCACGATACAAGTGCGACCGATTGATTATGATTATTAGTAAGTAGGCAAGCAATGGCAAAAGCAGCGGCGACTTGACTTGCGGCGTCGGCGGCATCGGTGACTGGCCAAAGAAATGGAATGGAAATGGGGTAGAAGATAGGCGGAAAACCGAATTTAAATGAGCGCTCAAACACACACACATACATTCAAACAACTGGTTACCGTGTGTTTGTTTGTTGGATTGTGTGCATGTGTATGAGTGAGTTACACATGCCCTGTAAGTGGCAACGTCGTTCGTACATGTGAAATCTATAGGCATAAATTTATTGTTTTGTATTTCGTTTTAACTTTTGCAGTTCGACTAACTTGCTGCTTGCTTGGGATGTTACTTTTATTTTTTACTCGCTGCTGCTTGTTGTTCTTGTTCTTCATTGCTTTGCTTTGCCGTTTATTTCTGCACGCATTCTTTGCATTCACATTCACATTCATTCGATTGGTGCCTTTATCGCCTTCATTTTAATTAAGTTTTGCAAATTTGATACAATAAATTGTCATTGCCATTGTTGATGTTGTTTTAATTTTGATTATTGATATTGTTGTTATTTTACCTCCAAATAAATGCCATTGTTTAAGGTGGGCGCTGCTGCTGCGGCGGCGGCGGCTGTTGATTTATTTAGATGCTCGCAGAATGCAGAGAAGCTGCTAAAATCCATGGGTTTAATAACCTCCATTTTGTATTAGACAAATTTTAGGCACATACACATCCATATGTATGGATATACATACATACATACATACTATATCACAAATATATTGAAATGGATTTCAATTTCGATTTCGACATTATTGATTTTAATTAAGCACTAATTATCATTCATTGCGATGATGGCGACACATTTGCCATTTGCCATTCGCACGTTGCTTCTTGTTGTTGTTATTGCTTGTTGTGTGTTTTCGACGTCTGCACTCGCCACTCACTCGCACTCACAGCACTCGACTCTTGTCTCGTCGTCTACTTTTGCCTCAGCAATTACATTTTTCCATTCGTTTGATTATTATTATTTCTTTTACACACACAGATACACTTGCATAGAGCGGGTGAAAGAGAGAGAGGGAGATACATGTATAGACGGGTCGCCGCCGCACCGATACGAAAACCCCGACGAAACGACAACGACAATGTTTGGATATGGATGCGTTTGCTGCTCAAGCACTTGGACTTTTTACAACTTTACACCGCGGCGCTCAAACAAATAATGAGCGAGCGCATTGCGGACTAAATACAAGAAACACTCCTCACACATACACACACACACACAAACACACACAGAAACAAACTCACATTCAGTGAGAAACACAGAGACCACAACGGGGACGCATACGCGCACGGAAGCAGCGACGGCGGCAGCGGCACTAGCAGCTAAAATCGAATGCGAATCAGCCAGCAACAGCGACGAACACAGAACGGGGGAGAGGTCGCTAGTCAACCCAACAGCAACAACAACAACAACACAAGCAACTACTATTGAGCGAGGGAGCAAAGCAGAGCTGAGCCAGAGCCAGAGCAGAAAAACCAAACCAAACGAAACCAAACAATCGTGAGATTAAGCCAAACGCCGTTTTGGGTGAATGTGAATATGAATGAGATGGGCAGGCAGAAAGGCAGTCACAGCCGCCTGTCCTCTGAGGTGAATGAGCGGCAAGGCAAGGCAAGCCAAGCAAAGCAAAGCGTCACTTGCAGTGCCAAGCAACTAAAAGAGAGAGAGCGCATTGAACGCGAGAGCGTAAGTAGCGAGAGAGCAAAGGAAAGAGAGTAATATATTCGGTTTGTCTCTGTGTGTGCGGCGAGGAGTGCTGTGCACTGGATGGACGAGTTGAAGAAGAATGAGGAGGCACCACATTGTGTCAACTGTGTAATGTAAGCAAAAGGCAATGGCAAAGGCAGAGCCTGTCACACATACACGCACGTGTGTGAGTGAATATATGAGCGAATATGGAGGAAGTATAAGGAACGGTGTAGGGGATAAGGGGGATACATGACATACACGGCAAAAAAGCCAAGCAATGAAACAAATGTACCACAAAAACTGTTGACGACAAGGCATAAGCAGCAGCAGCAGCAGCAGCGACTGATGTTGGCGCAATCGGGGCGAATGGGAAAAGGACATATAGCGTAAAAGGGATAAAATAAAATAATAGCCAGCCATGCGCTTGGGGTAGCCATGAGAAATGGATTAAAATTCAGGTACAAAATGTGTGCACACACACACATGTACAAAATCACATGACAAGAAAATAGCAGAAAAGGATTCTAGAAAATTTGATAGGACAAGTTCTTGACCATTGTTATAACAACAAGCAATTGTTTAATTAATACGACCTTTGGCATGCATGGGGCGGCCTCAACTAATCGACATATACATATGCACATATAAATATACACACTTATGCAAAAAGTAATGCGAAAGATAGAAACTGCACTAAAGTGCGATAAGCACGTAGCCATAGCCACTATGAGAGCGCGTCGCTGAGTATTAAAAACGAGATTATTAATCAATCTGTAAGATACAGATACACATCCAACAATCCCACCACCATCAACAGCAGCCGCAGCCGTCGCAGCCGTCGCAGTCGCCGCAGCAGCAGCAGCACAAAACAAGCTGCCAATCGACGGCGACAGCGACGGTGACGGCGGCAGCGACGACACATCTTCAGCAAATGCATATGACTAAAACACACACTCACACACACAACAACGTGATCGGTTGCTGAGAGAGCATATGCAACCGCACGTGAGAGTGTACATATGCGTGTGTGTGTTTGTATCTTTGCATGTGTGTAAGCGTGCGACGATTTTTCTATGGATGTGTGGTCGTAAATTTGACTAAAGCGTAACGCAAAACTAAATCAAAAGGCAGGTAGACAAAAGCAGCGGCTCATTTCAGACACGTAGTTCAATACATCTGCAGATACAAACACATTTAATACATACATAAATGTATGAATGTGTGCATTTACGAACTTATATTGATGAACTGACCATTGCACACTGGGCAGGTTTTAAAAATGTTTCAAATTGTTTATGGCTGACAGGTGTGAAACGAATGCGCCGACGCGGCACCCAACAACAGCAGCAGCTGCTGCTTTCAGATGCAATAGCAACACGTGAGACGCACGCGCACACTGGTCAAACAACTAGAAAAAATGTGCATATCCTAGGCAAATGATAATTGTACCACTGTGCGTGCACAGCAGCAAAGCAACAAATGCTAATAATATAATAAATCGAATAGCGGTTAGCAGGCAAGAGCATCCAAGCAAATCGCTGAGCCCCCAAAGATGGCGCAAAAAGAATGGCAAACACACAGCATAAAAAGAACCCATACATACATACATGCATATGTATTCATATATGGTAGCTAAACTCTATGCTTGTGTATTCTAAATACACGTTGCAAAAATGCAAAAAGGAATCAAAAAAAAAAATTATTTTAAGCTGCTGCTGCAAGTGAAGAAAACAGAACACGAAAGCCAAGCCAACGAACAAGTTGAGCAAAAAGGAGCAGATAGCAACAACAACAGCAAACGATGAGCTCAAATGAGTACAATTAGGCTTTGGCTTTATTGACGCGCCGCGGGTAAAATAAGAAGAAGAAAAAGCAGCAGGAGCGGAACAGTGGAACAGGTCACCATATTCAAGTCACATATTCTCGCTCAATAATTTAGCCCACGAGGTTTGCCCCGTGAGAGCGATACGGATACGGATACAAAAAAACGCGGCGGTCTGAGAGCCCCGACGCGACGACGTCAACGGCATTTTGGGTGGGCATAAAGAAAAAAGAAAAAAAAATTAAACATTGGATAAATCCAGAAAATGTAAAATTACAAATACACACACATACACACAGGCTTGCGCTCATGGAAAACTAATACAAACACATACATACATACAGAGGCTCAGGCCATAGGCAACAGCGGCGCACAAGTACAGCCAACGTAGCAGCAGCAGCAGCAGCAATAATAATAACAAGAACAACAACAACAACCACCCGTTACCGATACCAATACCCAACAGTCAGTCAGAGACAGAGCCCAGCGTTGAACGCCAACGCCACCGCCGCTGCCGTCGCGGCAACAATCATCGTCACCAATGAAGAACTTTACTTCGTCAATACAACAACAACAATAACAACAACAGAACGCCATAATGCGGCTTTGGCTTTGCCTTGCTCTTCTTGCTGCTGCTGCTGACGTCGACGTCGCTGCTATTGCTGATGCTGTTGTTGTTGTTGTTGGTTTGATTGATGGCGCTGGCGTTCGTTTTGCCTTTTGATAATGGCGTCGACGTCGTCCGTTGTTCTTGTTGCTGTTGTTGCTACAGTAAAATGCGCGTCAGGTTGTACAATTGACTCCACCATCTCCGGCATCGAATCTCATAATTTGACCCAAGAGCTGCTGCTGGCTTGTTGGCCAACATGTCTGTGGCTTCACTGTTTTGCGCCTCGCCTCGCCTCCGCTTCTAAAGGTGGCAACGTTTTGGGGCGGCTGCTGCTGTGTGTGTTGTTGCTGAGTGTGCAAAGTGGTTTGACATTTTCTCATTTGCTCGTTTTGGCTGCTCATTCGCGCGCCCTGAGCATCTCCTCGTCGTGTGCACCACATTTCGGGCTTCAAATTCGAGTCGAAGTCAGCAGCATCGCCCCGCCGCTCAGCATAGTATATACTGAGTATAGTATACTCTATGTGTATTTCTTTTATTTTGCATAAATTAAGCATAAGTGTATATATTTGTATTTGTATTTGCGCCGTGTTGTCGCTGGGAGCTGAGCTGAGCTATCGTTTTGCTCCTCTTTCGCTCTTGTCCTCTGTCTCGTTTTCTCATTGTCGTCATCGTTGTCGTTTGCTTTTGTTTGAACATTCGGAAGTACACACACACACACCGACAAACAGACAGTTATACACTCATATGTAGTTGACAGCGGACGCCACCACCTCCGAACGGTGGGTGTAACTTATTTTATTTTATTTCACTTCTTTTCAGTTTTTTATTTTTTTTTTTATGTTGCCAGATTTCCTCTATCGACTTTTCACACACTTTATTTCCCTAATTTGCTTTTCAACGCAGTTAACGGTTTATCGATATACAAATATTAATCGATATATGAGTAAAAAATAATGGTAAATTATATGAATAATACTCATATAAAGAATGGAGACAGGGTTGTAGTTGCGTTTTAATTCAAAGGGTATTTTTTTTTTTTTTTTTAAATTTAAAGATTATTTAATCCTGGGCGAAAACTTCCCAATCAACTCCCCGAATTCCTTGGAAAAAACATGACTATGCCATTGGTGGGAACGAAATTTGAAAGCGTTACGCGATTCTTCAAAATTACTCCAATCTCAAAAACGTTCTCGGGTACTGAAGATTTTAAATTCCAAAAAAAAAATTACCATTTTAAGCTTGAATTAACATGCCTCACAATTTTAATAATTGTGCTCTTTCTTCTCGTAACGAAAAACTTGCACGAAATTCGGGACACCCAAAAGAATTACAAAAATAATTGGCTCAGATACTATTTTTTAACGAAACTGAGGCGAATAAGGGATTGAATTTGTGTCTAGAGTTCAATTATAATTAACAACAATTCCAATAAGCACAGAAAATATCTTTAAAATTGAATGGGACCTTAAAAAGAACACGGTGGAAACGAAAATAAAACTTTTTAAGATATACACAATAGAAGGGAACATATCACGTCAAAAACTGCAAAGATTATAAAGATATATGTATATAAAAATATATAATAAGATCTACAGTTTACATTACTTTTGTAATGCAATTTATATCATCTTTTATAATAATATAAATGTAAATATTGTTGATTAAGAGAAAAGGTAAAATCAAATGCCTTATAATACTTATAAAAAAATTATTATAAAATCTTTGATAAAACCTATTTATGTAAATATATAATATAAATAATTTTGCAATGTTAGCAAGAAAATAATAATATGTTCAAATACACACAATAATTAATGTATGGTTTTATACAGATATATGTTATTAAATTGTAATATATATACTTAGAATCATGCAAGTTAGTATGTAATTTATACTCAAATATGAGGGTTAGATCAACGTTTTTGTTTTTTGTTTTTGGTAAATGTGTGTGGTAAGTTATTGTCAGTGTGTGGTTTAAAGTGGTTGGGTTGTTGATGGTCATGGTCTATTAACGCCTCCCTTTATAGGGGGCTGAGTAAGGGGTGTGTTAAGTACCGCATAGAGGCGGCAATGGAGAAGAGGGTGTAAAATGTTGAGTATTGTTGGGGGTAGTAGTGTTGTGTTTATAATGCATATATGATATGGTATCAAATAAGTAGAGATTGTCGAATTCACGTACATTGTTCATACTAACCAAATACATGGCCAGTTTGTTGATATCCAAATTGGCCAATTGGCTGACATCGGTGGTGTTGAGAATGCTTAGCATTAGGCTAATATCGGCAGCAGTGGGCATGGCTGGTACCGTTGCTCCTCCGCCGCCAACTCCAACCTGCTGCTGCTGTTGTTGCTGCTGCTGCTGTTGTTGCTGTTGCTGCTGTTGTTGCTGCTGATGCTGCCCCATTCCATGCTGCATGCTCGAACCAGAGCTGCCGGCGGCTGCGGCGGCAGCAGCTGCTGCTGCAGCTGAAGTGCTGGCACCCTGTGATTGCATCAGCGCCTGGAGGCTGCGATTGCTTGAGTCAAGTTGCTGCTGGAGCTGGCTAACCGAACCGGTGCCACCGACAACGCTCGACGCAGAGCTGCCGGCGCCGGCGTTCTGCATCTGCATTTGCATTGACTGCAGCGTGGGTGTAGTTGGCACCGACAACGGCGGCGTCGATGAGACCAAAGCCTGTAGCTGTTGAGGGGCAGAGTGGAGGGAGGAATATGATTTTTTTTGGTTAGGAGAAACTCGGTTAACATCATCATGGAGTGTGTTTATGAGAGAAAGATGCAGTTAAACTGCTTCCGATTGAAATGAGTAAATGTATTGCCACATTATGTTGTGGCACACATTATATATTCAGTTATAATTCAGGGGGTTTTGCAGGTAGTTTTGTTAATCAGCTGTTGGTTTGAGTTCTTTTAGATTGTATGGGATCCTTTATTTAATGCTCAGTCAAAGTCATCGGTCTGGTTTGCGTCTTCATTCTACATTTAACTACATTTAGTTAACTACGGCCAACAGCTAAGCAACAAAACTACATACTGGACACTACAATTTTTCAGTATTGTTTATTGAATTTTTTTTTGTGTTATGTTCAAAATACAAAAACGAAAAAAGACAAACAAAAACAAATTGCATATGGTGCTTTTTTTTTTTTTAGGGTAATTCACAAGAATGATGGAAAATAATAAGAAGTTGTTTTTAAATATTAATATTTCAGTTTGCTTAATTATACAGATTATGTATTAGCTTTATAAAAATTGAAAGCTAAAACTGTGTTGATACACAATGGTTATATTTTGTAAAAAAAAAAAAAAAAAAAAAAAATTAAAATATATCAGTTTACGCTCACTTTTATAATTCTTTTTTTCATAATGAAAACAGCATTATATCTGGCAAAACTAGGCAGATTAAAGAAAAGGAAGAAGATATCAAAAGCTGGCGTAAACATTCCTGTAAAAATTCTGCTTAACTTTTCCCATATAGAAAAATAAGTTCCCTTAAAAGCTTTCTAAAACAATCCTAATTTTTAATAGTATAAACTTGCGTAAAACACAGTTGATATAATTGTTAACTTATAATTGTTAACTTAATGAAAGCACAATCTGCATAATTTCAAATATTTTCAAGCTCCCAAAAAAGGCAATAATCAAAAATTCTTTATAAGCCATTAAGATCAATCAGACTTACAGATTCTAAACTTGTCAAACTAGTAATAGTTTTAATAGTATCATTGGCTAATTCTTTGTAGTACTATTAAGGTTTTTAAATTATATTTATTGTAGATTTCCATCATTCTTGGTTAGGTTTGGGTTTTTTTTTTTAGATTACAATAAACATGTACAGTCAAAATTTCATATATAGTAAGAGATATAGTAGACTATTCCATTACTATTTAATTTAGACCATATTTTACAGTGGGACGCAACAAATGGATGATGTATTATATAATGGTGAAATATGTATATTTCCACACTTACCTTGGCCTTTTGTTGTTGTTTGAGCTCCTCTTTTTTGTAATTGCGCTGATAGGCAGTGATGACACGACGTAAACGTGTATTGAGATCCTGCATTGATGGCCACATTGTGGTGGCATCCTCAACGGCTGCCAATGTGGGTGGATAGCTGCCGGCTACGCTTTCCTCTTCGTCCAAGCCTAAATTTGAGTTGGAGTTAGCATTTTCGCAGTTTTGTTGACTTGCCGACGACTCCCCGCAACCAGGGGTTGCCGCTGAAGTTGTTGTTGTTGAAGTTGTGGTGGATGATGGATTGGTAATGGTAGTAGTAGTAGTAGTAGTAGTGGTGGTGGTAATGGTGGTATTGATGTTTTTTGTGGTTGTGGCGTTATTAGTGCATGAATCTGAGCCAGACTCAACCGGAGCAATGGCAGTGGCATCATTGGCATCGCCATCGGCTGACGCAGCGGCTTCATTGCCATTACTTTTATTGGCTTTGGCCTCATTCTTAGCCTCATCCAGATCAGTGTCCAATGGGCGAGGTGAGCCGCCAGACGCTGCAGTAGCTGCTGCTGCTGCCACATCCCCGCCAGACGCCGCTGAGCTGGAATCAGCATCAACGGCGTTGGCATCAGCATCAGCATCAGCCACTGCCTCGTTGGCAGACTGCTCGCTATTTGTTTTGATTTTAGATTTTTCAATATCATTTTTATCATTTTCTGATTGTTTATCTTTTGTGTCTGGTTCTGTTGCCGATTCGCCAGCTAGCGCTGCCTGGGCGTCCGCCTTGACGGCGCTGCCATTGCCCACAGTTGTGTCAAGTTCCTCGTTGACTTTGGATTTGATTTTGATGGCTCCGCTTGTTTCGCTCTTATCGTTCTTATCGCTCTTACCCGACGAACTGGGACGCTCTGGATCAAGTGAATCCTTGTTATCGCCCGCTGTTAACTTGGTTGAATCGGAATCTTTGGTCGTTGTGGTGCCATCATCGTCTACCTCATCGCCGTCATCGTGTTTGGAATTTGCATCGTCCTCATTTCTGTAAGCATGCGATACACAGAAATAAAATCAATTTATATTTATATTTCATAAGTAAACATTAAATTTGATTTTTCAAAGGTAAAATTACATGCCAACAACTTAAATTGTGATTACACTGAGAGAAATATATATACGCGCAGATACTATTAATTAGTTGTAATTAAATAATATTAAATACATTTAGGCTATGCTTTATGAATTCTATTTATTCCACATTATTTTTATGATAATGTCACAGGCGCTGCCATCTAAATTGTGCACTTTTTCAATGTCTGGCAACGCTTAGCTCTTAATTTTGTGGTTATGTTTAATAAATAGAACTAGTTTTTCATGATTTGCATAGCTTAAATGCGTTGTTTAATAATTGATGGTACTATTGATTAAATATTAACACGCTTATTCAATAAATAAAGATATTTTAAACATTTTTTTTTTTAACCTTTCGATTTATATTAGACTTTTTGCTAAGCCATTAAATAAAAACAAATCTTGAACAAATAACATAAAAAAATAATATTAAAACTAGCGTTACTTTAATAAACTTAACTTTAATTAAAATGTAGTGCTTTACACATAACCGTGTGATCTTAATTTTTACAACTAAACTTTAAGGAATTAGAGCACTTTTATTTAGACTCGAGCACGGAGTCGTGAGAATCACCGAGAGAGGCGCGAAATATATATTTTTTTTTGTATTTTTCTTTTAAATTATGGTCACACTAGTCACACAAGTATTCGCTATAAGTAAAATTTCTTAGGATATATTCCATATTTCCTGTTTCTGTTTCAGTGTGTGTGTGTTTCTTGTCTAATTGTCTGCCAGTTTTCCTGGTACTTTACCATATCTTGGGATAGAGACTGGTCTTAATATTTTTGTGTGGATTAGTATTTGTGGCTTATGTGGTATTACGTAAATGGCAAATGGCATTACTAATTGGACATAGCTTAATGAATATTGTTAGGAAAGGGGGGGTTTGTTTTTAAGTTTTATGAGCGAGTTTTTGTTAGTTTTATTTTTTTTTTCCTGTCGTTTTTCAGTTAACTTACATCGGCAAATTCGTGACGGCCAAATCGTCACCGGCACCGGCGCCCACATGAGTGACAAAGCACAGATTCGGATCGGCGCGCATTTGACGGTACATTTCACAGCCATGCTTGTAGGTTCCAACCAATAGACTCTTATCACAACAAATGGGATTCCACCATGAGGATGGCACTTGATCGGGCGTTGGCGGCGGGCGAATGGGGAGCTCGCTACATGATTTGATAAGATTATGTATACATATCCACATATATATATAAACACATATATATATATGTATATATATGAATAATACATATAGATGAATGGGAAGGGAGAGATTTGAATGCGTTGTTTAGTAAAATTTTAAATATATCAAAAATTTTGTTTTTGCTTTTTTAAAACAAATTTTATGCATTGTTTTTTGTTTTAAATTAAAAATTAAAGTCAAATAAAAAATTATAAAAAAGCATATATTATAGTAAAGGAAAAGAAAAATAATAATAAATATTAAAATTAAAAAAACAAATCATAAAATTTGTGTTATTTTTTGTTAATTTTGCCAATTTGTGCTACGGATTACAGGTATTACAAAAAAGGTCACATTATTTTTATTACAGTTAACAAAACTACAAAATGCAACTCAAAAAATTGTTTAATAATTTTCTGTTCATGAGCCCTGCACTGGTGTGATATAGGGATGTAAATATTTTAGAAAATAATCGATTGGGGCGATTGTTGATTTTAAAAAATAAACAACCCAATCGATTCCTCTTGGATTAATCGCGTTGATTTTTTAAGTTGGTTTCTTTTAAAATTGGTAATTTATATTATATAATAGATTTATAGAAGAAAATTTATTAATCGATTTTCTAGACCAAAAATCGGTTTTATGAATACAAAAAATATTCGCTATTTATCAAATTAGATTGCTTGATTTTTATGAAAATAAACAATGATCGATTGATTGCAGCATCACTAAAATCATTGATCCGATTACTTATTTTGCAATGAAATAATCGATTTAATCGATTAACCTAATAATCATTATTTATTTACATCCCTAGAGAGGTGTATTTGATCAATTTGGAATTTTGAAAATCATATGTATATATATTGTTGTGCATAATTTGTATATAGAATATATTTATTCGTTCGATCAATCGATGAATGAAGTTTTTTTTAAAAATACGAATTCCCTATTCGCCTAAATCGCATCGGATGGGCGTATGGATTTTATTTTTTTTTGGTATGCGTGGCGGGGGCGATCGTGCGTGCGTGCGAGCGAGCGAGCGAGCGAGAGATGTGTGGATAGATATTACCTTTCCAGATTTTGTGCTAGTTGCTTTGCTTTCGTACTGCGGCAGTAGTTGTTGTTGTTGTAGTTGGTTGTAGTAGTTATAGTTGTTGTTGTTGTTGTGGTTTTCCAAAAATTTGTGAGTAAATGTGTGTACATATACATAACACGTATATATATTCGATTTCAAATTAGCATTTAGAATAATATTCATCAAAAACGTTATTAAGAGTGCATACACAAAAACACATTCATTTTTCAATGTTGATCATATAAATATTTGTAGAGAAAAGTATTTCAATAGCAGAAAATGAGTTAAGTTATATATAATTATGTAAGGAAGATGTACTTATAAAAGGTTGCATAGAATAAACGTTTGTTATGATAAATCGTCTAAACACTGAGCGAGAGAAAAATTCTCACAAAAAAAAAAGTATTATAACGAGAGTAGAGTTAGTAACGAGAGCAAAGTTAGTAACGAGAGGAACAATGCGAAACAGCGAGAGAACTGTATCTTTTTAAAAGCGAACTAATTTCTAAATGTGATAAATCTGTAAATAATTTGTATAGTTTTGGGTTGGGAATGATATTGCCGCCTTACAGAGAAGGTATTTATATAAAATGATTATATTTGACAGATATTTGTGTTACAGTGAAACGATTTTAATCAAGATGGAACTTATAATTGTTAAATCTGGTTGTAATATGTTGAAAAAGAAAGAGTTCTTCATTTAAAAAAGTGAATTATAAACTTATTTAACTATGACAGCTTTATTATATAAGATAACTTTGTATAGAAGCATACAAAAGGCGTTTCCATGATAAATAACATATATTACATAATTTATAGGAAATTATAATAATACCCTTTACAAGCCTATAAAAAAAAGTTATCGATTCTTCGATTAAAATATATTAACAGATTTATCACTTTAGTTTAAAGGTTACCAAATATTTTCAGTTAAGGAATTAAAAACTGGGTAAAGACAAACAAATTGGCATTTTTTTTTAGTAGTAGTAAATACTTGGTAAAAATAAATAAACAACGACTATAAAACATGACAAAAAAAAAAACTAATTAAATAATTTAAAAAATAATAATGAAAGAGATCATTTTATAAATATGAATATATAAAAAGAAAACAAATGCTTGAATGCTCCAATAAAGAGCAACAACAATCAGTCAATCAATCAACGACAACAATCATGATGATATGTGGATGATGATGATGATAGATGAGCTAATGCGACACTAAAAACGCCTACCTGATGGGCGTATTATCCTTGATCTGTTGCACTAAATCGCCAATGACCTCATGTTGTATATAATAGAGCATACGAACGCGCAGCAAAACCCTGTGTAAAATTTTAAATGGTTTAATAAACAAAATACAAAAAAATCATATTATAAAAGAGATGATGAAAGGAAGAGAAAAGCAAACATATTTTGTTTGTGTTAGTAAAAATCAGCTCTGGTCCTGCATTTAAAATGCATGTTAGTTAAACAAATTCGATTCCACACGACTCACTTATTCGCGTGTCTGCCCAAATGTTTCTTATAGGCGCCTTCCAAATACGCATCCGCATCATATTTCTCCTTTTTGCTCCAATGATTGGGATCATGTATACTGGTGGGTGGTGCAATAACAACAGCAGCTGCCACAGCACTGGCACTAATGCCAACACCTCCTTCCTTCTCACCATCCAAAGCGCTGGATTTATGAGCGGGCGTAGTATTTCCACTATTACTGCCCGAAGTTGTGCCGGGAGCGGGTGTTGAGCTGCCACCTGTCATTTCCTTGTTGGATTTGCCGCCATTGCGTCCTGCAAATGTTTACAGAAATATGGTTTAAGTTAGAAATTTAATTGCTAGTCTCAATGTAACAGTGAGGCGTCTTGAGGATGAACAAGAGCTGGAAAATATCGAAATTTATTTCGGCTATCGATAATATTTAACCTTTTTGAATAAATTGTATTCTATACTTTTTGTGTCCATAGTTTAAGCTATGTTTCTTCAAAAACTATTTGTTAACACCTTTTATTATTTTAGAAATTTTCAATAATTTTAAAAAAACTTTATCGATTGTTTTCCAGCTCTAGTATAGACGCTCCCAACTGCTCGTTGTTGATAGTGATAAATGAGATGATGCATGGGCTAAAATATGAGTTAATTACTACTTGATCGAGGATTAGTTTTCTCTAATAGAGCATTTCTAGTTATGTACAGAGGCGTTTAAATACTATATTATATGATGTGTAAAATATATATATTTTGTTAACAACGAAATCTTCGACTCACCGAAGCTTTAAGTGCTCTAACAAAGATATTTTAGAAAATGTTTTCTAGAGAATTAATTAATTATTGATAGAGAGTAAGGTCAGCGGATTAGACAAAACTTTATTTTCATCTTCAATCGTCTTAAAAATGTTTGCCCTAAACGAAATGATAAAATTAAAAACTGAATAATTTTCTTGGATGTATAGAGCGTACATATATTTAAAAATTTAAAACAACTTATCATAATATTTTTGATTTGACCTGATCACAAGTTAATTATTGTTTTTTTTTTTTTTTTTTTAAATTTTTTTGTCTCCCCTTTAGTATATTGAACCTATAGAATTTTATTTCTTATTATTTATTATTAAAATTGTAAGAGATTTAGGATAATTATTTGCTAGGGCACTTCAATTAGTAATGAAAAAATGTGTCATAAAAATAAAAGATGTGTCGCTAAATGGTTATAAATGTTAGTTAATAAATATATATATATGTGTATTATATTATTTTAAATATAGATTATATATAAAACATAAAAGGTTATAGTAAAAGGCATACAATTGCATGGCAACAAAACATACACACACTTTTCTTTCATCTTTTTTTTTACCATCAGTTATAGACGTTCGTCAGGTCTCAGTCAAGTTGAGTCAGTTGCTAAATATTGAGTTTTATATATATATATATATATGTATATAGGAAGATAATAGAGCTTTAGGTACTTTGGAGCAGACAGTCTTTGGTTAAATAACAGATAAATTGTGAAGTCAGTTACATAGAACCCATAATAGATATATATAGAAGACAACATAGATAGCTGCTTCAAACTTAATTGACATTTACTTGAAAGATTTCCGAGTAGTTTGGGTAAATATATATATAAACGATTAGGTAGGTAGTTAAAGCTAGTCCAGGCCCAGAGATAGTGTGTAGTAATTTTTTTTGTACAAATACGAGTAAAAATTTCTATGTAGTTCGAGACAGCTCGGTTTTATAATTTTTTTTTTTTTGTTTTTAATTTTTGATAACTCTTCTACGTCCGTGCAGCAGTTGAAGTGCGTGAATGTATCTTTTACCATACCTTTGGCATTCCTACCTCGTGGCACCAAATTGTGTAGGCCACTATGATCCCTGCTGATTTTCTGCACCTCGCCATCCTCTGTCGGCGTTATTAGATCCCATATAAATGTCTTGATCTTCTCATCGCCCTTGTACACCTGCAGGCAGTACAGTAGCTGTAAAGGATAAACAGAAAAATTCGTTAGTTTTTAATAAAATTTAGAAAAAGTAGGCATTTTGAAGCGAGTATATCATTTCAGCGGGTTGAGAAGTTTGGTTTTTACTCAGCGAAAACCTAAAGTTTTCTCAATATTAGCATGGTTGGTCATCATAAAAAGATAAAATTGTTTTAAAATTATATACAGTAGACGTTCGTTATTTAGAACTACTTTTTAATTGACTTTTCATTATCGAAAAGTTCTAAATGCTCGAAATGAATTATTTATTTAAATTTAAAATGTATCATTAAGAGATATATATATATTTAATTTAAGCATTGTTATTTATTATTAATTATTTAAATAGTTTATGTTTAGTTTCATTTTTAACTTCCGTTTCGATATTTTTGCAGCTCTAGTTCTTACTGGCATTTTTAGTTTTGATTTTGAAGATCTTCTTTTAATTTCAAGTCATTTCAAATATCGAGAGTTTTCATTATCGAACGTCTACTGTTTTTATATAATTTTGTTACTTACAATGATGCGTGCGCAGTCCTCAATATCCACATCGCGCCAACCGCGCTTAAACTGACCCAATTCTAAGAGTTCCGTCCAGCGACCCCAGCTGCAAATGAAAGATTATAGAAATAAAAAAACACTTTAGTTATTTTATAAGTTTAAAAAAAGGAAACATATTTCATTAGTATATCAAAAATAGTCTACAAAAAAACACAAGTAAACAACACAACAAACGACAGAGAAACATTCAATAAAATACTTTTCATGTGAAACCATTTAACAATTTCGTTCGGCTATAGAAAAAATTTACTTTCAAAAGAGCTAGAAGCACAGCAGTTGATTAATATATTATATAATTAAAAAAAAAAAAAATAAACACAATTTCAAGATGTTGACCGGATCGGAACGTAGCTTTGCCACATTAATGGACACGAAATCTTTGCAGCAAAAACCCCAGGCACAACCGTACGATGAGGTGCCGCCTGAATTGGACATTGCGGGAATTTCATATAAATTTTGCTTAGATGAGTTTTCCACTTTACCAGAAGAAGAACGCAAATATCGTCAAATTGGTTTCGATGCGTTGGAAATGTTGAAAACAATTCAAACAGTGCAAAAAGATGTGGCCAAATTTAAATTAGAAAATCATATAATGGTTGATTTTCTTGAAAAGAACGATCCAAAAATGTTGGTAGGCTTGCGACAGCGACGCACTTCAATATTAAAACGATTGCAGAACAAGCTAAAAGTGGCACCACAAGACAATCTACAGCAGTCGAGTCGTCATTCCAGCTCCAAACGTTCCTTATCCATGTCTGTGCACATGGGCTCAATGAACACAATAGCCGAAAAACGCAAGCCACTCGATTATAAGCTGAACTATAAAGCCAAAGCTGAATTGGCGGAAAAGTCCGCATCTGAGGTGGAGAAACGTGTTACGGATATTGAACGAAATGGTAAATTATAAGAAGTTTTTTAAAATAAGTTGTCAACATTCTTAGAATGTTAAAACTATTATTATTTTAAAAAGATCTGAATTTATTATACAGTTACTTGAATTATGCAAGCGTATTTATCCCCTAGACTCCAAACTGTTTTTCTGATTCGAATCTCTATTTCAATCTTAATTATTAACTATTGTAGTTTTCCAACTCTTGTCTAGACTGTGTTTATCAATCTTTCACAATTTATATAGTTAACTAATTAATATACTCTTAATCTCAATTCCTTAGCTATGGTTGAAGTAAAACAGCTTCGCGCAAAAATCGAAGAGCTACGTTATCGCAGCGAGGAGACAATTGAGACAGAAAAGAATTTTATGCTACACTTTTTACGCGATGAGCAGGATGTGGCATTTCTGGAAGGTGCAACTGAACGGCAGATTGAACGTAAATTGCGTAAATTTACAGCAAATTGGTTTAAGAATGCACGCGCATTGTTGGGCACCATGAGATTGACAATTGTCTCACTTCAGGAGACATGTCAGCAGCATCGTGCCGATTTAATAACCAAAGCAGATCTAAGTGGCATTTTAACAGCTGTGGATTTTGAGAAAATGGTCATTAAACGCACCGAATTAATCAATGAGCTGGAGGAGAAGAATACACACATGGCTGGACTAAAAGGTGTTACTGGCAAAACATCATTGGCCATGACCGAAGAGAAACAGGCCATGATGAATTTAGAGGCAGAAATGCGTAGTGTTCTCAGTCGTACCGAGGAAATCACACGCACAATCGGCAAACTGGAAAAGGAAGTGGCCGTTGTGCAGCAGAACAATGAGAAGGATAATGTAATACTGGCCGAACTGCGTGCTCAATTGGATGAATACGAGGCGCCAAGTGTTACCGAGTATATCGAACGTAAGGAGGAGGCGCTGTATCTTGAAAAGGAGGAAAAGATGCTACAGCGCAAGATCTATATATTAAATATGAAACTTAATAATGTTATGCGTCGTTGCAGATATCGTGATGAATAATTAAAATAAACAATTTACTGGCGCAAAACTTACCCAAAAGACAGCAGACCCTTTTCCACTTTAAAGCACTCAGACTTGGCCCAATTGCCATATTGTATCTCCTCCAGACCCAAGGCAGCCAAAGCATCACGTTCACGTGGTATATATTCATCGTTGCCTTTCTTCTCTCTGGCGCGATCGCGTTTCTCCTTGCGACGACGTGAACGCAGACCTAAAAATTGATTAAAAATTTTAATTTAATATTCTTTTAAAAGGAGAACTTAAAACCTACCTATGCCACCCTCCTCATCGCTGTTCTCATTGGAAGAGTCCTCCGAGTTTATTTCCATGACATCCTCATGACCGTAGCGTTTGATTTGTGTGCGACGACGCGGTTCGGAGAGAACCAAGTCCTCGGTTTCATCACGTTCACACGCATCGGGATCAATGTCCACACGCTTGGCCCATTTGGTCCAAAAATCGGGATCATCTATAGTTATGTCTGATCGATTGCCAGAGGCGGCAAATGAGGCCTTCGAGAAGGTAGAACCCTTCTCCGATTCCATGGTTATGACTTGTGTGCGTCGCTTCAAAATTGAATCAATATCTTCCTCACAAAACTTATCGCCAGCATTATCATCATCCATGACAGCGCCATAGGCACCCTTTTTGAGTAGATCTTCAATTTCTTTCTTAGATAGTTGCTTATTATTGCCATCCTTGGAGCCATGTGTGTTCATAGACTGGAGCACAGCCTTGTCGAGGCCCAGTTTCATAGAGGCCTTATCGAACATTTCACGTTCATAGGTATTACGGCACAGTAAGCGGTAAATTTTAACCATTTTGCGTTGACCTATACGATGACAACGCGCCTGAGCTTGCAAATCATTCTGTGGATTCCAATCCGAGTCATAAATGATGACAGTATCGGCTGCAGTAAGATTAATGCCCAAGCCACCAGCCTTGGTGCAAAGTAAAAAGACAAAACGATCGGAGCCAGGCTTGGAATAACGATCGATAGCCTCCTGACGCAAATTGCCACGTATACGTCCATCAATGCGCTCAAACGGATATTTGCGATAAACCAAATAATCCTCCAATATGTCCAGACAGCGTACCATCTGACTGAAGATCAAAACGCGATGTCCATTCGCCTTCAGTTTGGGCAACAGTTTATCAATTAACACCATTTTGCCAGCAGACAGTATAAGATTTTTATAATAAGATTCGGGATCTTCACCGTGTTGAGCCTTAAAATCATATTGGATTTGTTCCTCGGCGCCATTTAGCAAATATGGATGTATGCAACATTTGCGCAACTCCATCATGGTGTTCATTAAATTGGGTATATTGGCCGAAGTGGTGCCCTTTTTAAGGAAACTGAAGTTTTGCTCCAGAATGCCACGATAATATTTCTTTTGTATATTTGTTAATTCCACCTCAATGATGGTCTCTTCTTTGGGTGCCAGTGATTTTTCCACATCGTCTTTGAGACGACGCAACATCATGGGCTTGAGCAGCACTTGCAACTTGTTGACCTCCTCTTCGGTGCGCAGACTACCAAATTCAGACATGAACTCCTCCTGCGAGGAGAATTGACTTGGTTCCAGGAAATTAAGCAGCGAGAATAACTCACTTATGTTATTCTGCAATGGTGTACCAGAGAGTAGGACACGATGCTCGAGATTCAGCTGACGCAAACCCTCCAATAGTTTGCAATTGCGATTCTTAAGACGATGCGCCTCATCAATTACACACAGACGCCAATTAAATGCCTTGAGGTCCATATAATCAGTGACAATCATTTCAAATGTTGTAATTAGTACATTAAATTTAATGGGCTCCTTGAGCACCTTGCCGCTATCTGTCTTGTAATAGAACTCATAGTCCTGTATCATTTGTTTGCTTGTGACAGAACCGTGATAGACAACCACATTCATATCTGTCCAACCCTCAAATTCACGCTGCCAATTGGGTATAGTTGAGAGTGGTGCGATAACTAGGAAAGGTCCACGTATACCATATTCATAAACGGAATGTACAAAGGTTAAACTTTGTATGGTCTTGCCCAGACCCATTTCATCGGCCAATATGCAATTGTGGGTATTATACCAGGAGAATTTTAACCAATTAAGACCCTCCAGCTGGTAGGGACGCAAGCTGTTGCCACTCTTGTAGATGGGCGTCTTTTCCAACTTCTTCCATTGTTCGGGATGTGGACGCTTGCGACTCTTCCACTCGCAACGCAAGGGTATTTTGTTGAATCGTAAATATTGCTCGATTTTATCATTATCTACATCTTCCTCCAACTCCCAGGTGCAATCCTCATAGGGCAGCGATTTCCATTTAACCAAATAATGTTTGGTCGTCTCACCGCTATTCTCATCTGTGTGCACAGACATGTCCAGGACGCGATCTACCTCCACAAAGTCAGGATTGAAGGGTTCCTCTTCGATGTTCTCAAATATGTTAATTTGTTGTGCCTGCTTTTGCTGGAAGCGTCGGATTTTGGCGGCGACACGACGATCGCCCTTAAGTAGCTCCTCCTCGGTGCGCCATTCGCAGTGTAGATAACTGAAGTTGCGATATTTGACAAAATATTCTTCAACATCGATAAATACCGGCTCTGGTTTGTCCTCCTTGGTGTCTTCAGTATCTTTGGATTTGTCATCCTCCTCGGTTACAGCTTCATCTGATTTCTCCGATTTCTCAGATTTCTCTGATTTTTCTGATTTCTCTGTTTTATCATTTTCTTCCTTAATCTCAGCATCTGTTTCAGTTTTCACTTTATCTTCAGTGTTTGCCTCTTCACTTTTAACTTCTTCATCAGCAGCATCCACATCCATCTTTTCAGTTTTTTCTTCTTCAGTGCTTGATTTTTCTGTTTCTTTTTCCTTTTCCTTATCTTTTTCTGTTTCAGTTTCTTTTTCTTCTTTAATTTCATCTTTTATTTCCTCTTCAATCTTTGGCTCTGCTGCGGTTTCCTCATCAGTCTTGGCCTCCTCTTCATTTTCGGTTTCAAGCTTCTCTGGTATTTCTGGTTTTTCTTCCGCTTTCTCTGCGGTCTCGTCAATGTCCATTTTGTTTTCTTCATCTTTATCGAGTGTCTTCTCTTCGTCGCTTTTATCTGTAGCCTCCTCGGATTTCTCAGCTTCTGCTTCCTTGTCATCCACATCCATTTTATCCTCGGATTCAACTTTCTTTTCCTCCGATTCGTTCTCGAGCTCTTCTTTTTTATTTGATTCCTTCTCCACTTTGTCGGTTTGCTCCGCTTCAGTTGCTTCTGCTTTCTCTTCTGACTTTTCAGTAGAGCTCTCATCGGTTTTCTCTCCTTCTGCTGGCTCTGCTTTAGGCTCTGGCGTCTTTACCTTGGGTGGCTCGGGTATTAGCTCACGTTTACCCATGCGCATAGTTAAAACTAATTGCACCACCATGCTATCCTCATCTCCAGTGTTGATATACACATAGTTGGGTTTGGAAGACATGGCAGAAGCTACAGCAGCATCGCTAACGCTTTGTCTTTCAGCCTTTTCGGCAGCGGATGTACTGGAACTGGCCTCTATTTGAATGCTGGTCATATCATCTGTGGCCAATGGCGGCTTTTCTTCACCTGCCGAACTGCCACCAGCTTCACCCTCGGCGCCAGATTGTGGCTCTGCCTTCTCCACATCGCTGCCGGCATTCGAGTTGGCTGCATTTGCTGCCGATTTCTTCTCCTTTTTGACTGGCGAGGCCACAAGCAAAGAGTTCTCATCATCGGAGAAACGTAGCATTACATCATCAATATATTTCTTACGTTGTGTATTACGCGATGAGCGTCGCTTGTTGGAATCAAGTTCAGAATCTGGAGGTGGCGATGGCGGCGGTGTACGATCCATTGTATCGTCTTCACCATCTGATTCGGGCACAATCCGTCCGCGATTGCGTCGCTTTTTGAGCGCCTTGGCGCTGAGAGATCCACGATTTCTACGTGCACTTCCACCATCCTCAGAGGTGGCATTCCGACGACTGCGTGCCGTCGAACGTTTGCGATCCCGACGACTGCTGGGCGTGGTTGCCGCATCGCCGGCAGAATCGGGTACTGAATCAACCGTTTCATCGCCCGCTTCGGCGGCATCTTTGTCTTCCTCATTGGCGCCACGTGGTATTTTTGAGACGGGTATATCATCATAGTCGGGCGATTCACCATCCACACCAGCAGTAGCGGCTATCTCTGCCTCACCATCACCGCCACCGGGAGTTTTGGGCACCAAAGGTTTATTGTCCTCCAGTTCACTGCCTTCGCCAGTTTGCTCAGCGGCTTCATCGCCAAATTGTTTATTGCGTCGCTTGCCAACACTGCCACGCTTACGTGCAGGCGCCGGCGATTCAGTTGAATTGGGATCATTGGGATCACGTTGCTTTTTAACTTTAGGCGTGCGATCACGTGGTGGCTTATTGGGATCCTTCGGTGTACGTGGTTTGCGTGGCTTCTTCTTCTTGCCACTGCCATCGGTGGAGGTGTCCAGCTCATTGGCCGAGTGCACATCCTGCGACAAATCGCCCATGCCCTCACTGTACTCCAATAAGCCCACAACACTTGTATCGCCAGCACCCTGGGTAACACAATCCTCAGAGACGGGCAATTGTGTGGTGGGGATGCCGCTGCTGCTGCTACTAGCACTTGCAGCAGCAACAACCACATTGCCACTGATGTCCATCAGTTCCTGTTGCTGTTGTTGTTGCAATGCGGCGGCAGCGGCTGCCGCTTTGTCGCCCTTTTTGGCACGTGGCTTACGTGGCTTATTGGCGCCCTTGCCACGTCCCCGACCCGTTGTGCTGGATACTTGTGGACTCTCGACCATTTGATTATGCAGCGCACTGTTGCCATAAATGGGCGGCATGCTCTGATAGAGCAAACATTGTGGACCGCCGGCGCATTGTTCGGCCAGTTCATGTTGTTGCAGGATATTGAGACGCTCCTGCAAACGCATTAGCTTCTCCTGATGCTGCAACTCATGGCCAGGTGGCATGCAATATAGCTCTTGTATTTGCTGTTGCAATGCTGCAATTTCCTGCTGATGCAGCATCGGATATGGTGGATACATGCCAGCAGCGGCGCCTGGATATGGCGGCAACATGGGTGGCATATGTGAGGCCGGTAACGGTCCCTGTCCCTGCTGTGCTGTTGCCTGTGGCTGCTGCGTCTCGTAGCCAGTTAAGGGGTGAGGCGGCATGCCCATTGTCATTGCTGTCTGCTGTCCAAGATTTGTTTGTGTTAGAGATGCATCTAATTGCGATTGTTGTGCTTTATCCTCGCACATTTCCTCAGCCGATTTAGTCTCCTCGCCAACAACAACACCACTTACAGCAGAAAGTTCGCTAAGTGTTTGCTGTGTTTGCTCCAGCAGCTCTTCAGTGTTATGTTGCTTGTGAATGATTGTTTCATTGTCCTCCGGCAGAATTGTCTCACTTAACGTTTCAGCCTGAGTCTTTGATACGCTGTTATCATCTTGGGACAATTGGGCGCATAGATCACCAGCTGCTGCTGCTGCTGTTGATACTCCTGTTGTTGCTGTTGGTTCCGCTGTTTCGCAAACACTTTTATCAAATTCCGCATTGGATGATTGCGAATTGCTGTCGAGCAGTGCCGCTGCAGCGGAGGCAGCATTCGAGGCAGCTGCCACAGCAGCAGCGCTAGTTGAGCTCATTGAATTATTATCAAAGAGATTAACATCGACACCGCTAACGCTCACATGTGTTGTAGTGTGCGCTGAATCAGAGTTGCTGCTGTTAAGCATATTATTGGTGACAGCATCCATGCTCGAGAGCAATGGTTGCTGATTGTTGCTATTGATGCTGCTCTGCGAATTGCTGTCATGCACTGAGGTGGGCTGATTGTTGACAATGCTGTTGGTGCTGCTATTGCTGCTGCTGTTGTTGCTATCATTGGCGGCAACAGCAAGTGTTGACGAATCATTTGAATTGGCCGTTTCATTGAGTATGCTGCTCAAGTGATGTGAGGGTGTTGATGGTGTTGGTGTTGCTGGTTGTAGTACCTGCTGTTGTTGTTGTTGCTGCTGCTGTGCAGTTGCCTGTTGTTGTTGCTGCTGTTGATGCTGCTGCTGCTGTTGTTGTTGTTGCATTTGTGGTATGGGCGAACTAACATGCGCTGGCGACATTATCTGCTGTGTGGCTGCTGCTGCTGCTGCAGCTACAGTTGGTTGCTGTTGTGCATCTGCTAGAATGTTGGCAAATGCATCAAATTGTTGATGTTGCTGTTGCTGCTGTTGATTGCTGTTATTGCTCTGCGCATAACTGGGCAACAGCGGTTGCTGCTGCTGCTGTTGTTGTTGCTGATGTATGGGCGATTGATGTTGCTGCAGTTGCTGATGCGTTGGTTGCTGCTGTGATACTGCAACAACTGGCGGCGCCTGCACCACAGCAGCAGCTGCCTCCATCGTTGGCTGCTGATGATGCGCTGCAGCAGCACTTAAATGATGCATGCTGGGCAAACTTTGCTGATGCAACGGCGACGAGGACATTTGGGCGCTCATTTGCGCCTGTTGCTGATTGCCAGCACCAACAATATCATTGATGGAATGCTGCAATTGTTCATTCAGCTGTTGTTGTTGCTGCTGTTGGATTTGCTGTTGCTGCTGCTGTTGTTGTTGCACGGGCACTGCAACTGGCGCTGTTGGCTGTGCAGTTTGTGCTGTTGGCGCTGCTTGTGGCTGCTGTGTTGGCACTGAAACCGGCACAGGGACTGGCACTTGCTGTCCCATGCTTTGTCCATACATGCTCAGCTGATGTTGTTGATGTTGTTGTGCTGCGGCGGCTGCAGCAGCTGCTGCTGCTGCTGCTTGTTGTTGCTGCAACAGCGCAGCCTGCTGTTGTGCTTGTTGTTGCTGCTGCTGTTGTTGTTGTTGCTGCTGCTGCTGTTGTTGCTGCTGCTGCTGTTGTTGCTGCGGTGGCGGCTGTTGTGCAGCCTGTTGCTGCTGTTGCATGGCAGCCATATGCGGTGCACCCCATTGCTGATGATGCTGTGGTGAGGGGGAGGCGGGCATGCGCGGTCCCATTACAGCAGCGCTGCGATAGGACGAAGGATAATCCATGGGCGGCAAACCGTGTGCCTGTGTGGGCATAACCATTTGTTCGAGTGCTTGTAGGGTATTCACCACAGGCGGCACAGCTGCCACACTGCTAACGGGCACTTTGGCGCCAGCTGCAGCACTGGGCGGCTGTGGGCGTGGCGAGGGCAAGCCTACCATGCCCTGAATGCTATGCTGGCTGGGTGAATTAACCTGCTGCTGCTGTTGTTGCACCTGCTGCTGCTGTTGCACTTGCTGCTGCTGTGCAGTTTGTGGTGGTTTGGCTGGTGAAACACCCACCGGACGTGGTGACATCTGGGGATGCGGTGACATTGTGGGCGGACGTGGCGACATTTGCGGTGAGAGCTGTGGAAATGCCGCACGATATTGTGGCGAGGAATTGAGCTGAGCGGCCGCCTGATGTTTGCTGCTGGACATATAGGGCGGTGCGCTTTGCTGTTGGGCTTGCTGCTGTTGCTGTTGTTGTACCTGCTGCTGCTGCTGTTGTGCCTGCTGCTGCTGTTGTTGTTGTTGTGCCTGCTGCTGTTGCTGATGATGACTACCATAACTGGGCGGCATGCCCATATGAGGGGGCGGCAAAACAGCGCCCGGCAGCTGTTGTTGCTGCATTAGACTAACATGATTCGGTTGCTGTTGTTGCTGTTGCGCCTGCTGCTGCTGGGACTGCAATTGTTGTTGTTGCTGCTGCTGTTGTTGCTGCTGCTGTGCGGCGCCAATATGCGCGCTTGGATGCGCACCCACCAACTGCGCAGCCTGCTGCTGCTGCGCAGTTAAATGATGCGTTGGCGGCGCTGCACCGGGCACCACATGCTGACCGTATGCGCTTGCCTGATCCAATGCCGCATGACCGTAGCCCACATGCTGTGGCGCTCCACGACCCGGCTGATGCTGCATGGGACTGCCGTAGGGACTGTGCGCATAGGCTTGGGGTGCTGCCGGCTGGCCAGCCTGCGCCGGCGCCCCTGGATATAGAGGATGTTGCCCGGGCGCCTGTGGATAATGTTGCGGCAATCGAGCCTGCTGCTGACTCTGTTGCTGCTGTTGTTGTTGCTGCTGCTGCTGTTGTTGCTGCTGTTGTTGTGGTGTTGGCGGCTGTTGTTGCTGCTGCTGCTGGGGCGCCAAACTGCCATAGCCACTGGCGCCCAAGCCGCCCATCATACTCTGCTGTGCACCATAGGGCGCCAATTTCTGTTGCTCCTGCTGTCCATAGGCGGGCATATGCTGGCGATAAGCGCTGGCGTTGCTCTGACGCTGCTGCTGCGTCGGTGGCGCCACCGTCTGTGGATGTCCATAGGCGCTTAAACCTGCACCAGGATAGGCTGCCGCCTGTCCCGGCACTGAAGGTGCCGCACCCCAACCACTTAAATCACCCATGCCAACGCCAACGCCCATCGCCGCATGCTGATCGGTGGCCCCCAGCCCGTACAGGTTCTCCGCCGTTGGCTGGTACGATGGGTATTGTGGCTGTTGCTGTAGCGGATGCGGCGCCCGATGACGCGGCGGATAGCCGCCTGGTGGGCCCATGGCTCGAGGATTTGCCGCCGCGGCGGCTGCTGCTGCGGCGGCCGCATCGTAACGGTAATAGGGATCTCTATAAGCAAAAATAAAAAAAGAACAAAATTAATCATGATAATGGAATGTGGGAAGCAAAAAAAAAGGGTGATCAGGAACCCCAAAATAACTCTTATTAAATATTTTGTTTCTCGCTCAAAAAATATTAATTTGTGGGTAATATTATTTCCCAATCGAAGCTATTTATCAAATCGTTATTTGCAGTTACTTAATATTAATAGAAAAAAATTAATTTATTAATTAATTTCTTACAGAAAAACTTCAAATGTTAGAGCTGGTTGAGAATTACTCTCAGGCGCTCAAATTTTAAAAAAGCGTCTATAAGTATCAATTTTTAAAATATTATTTTTATACATCATTTTTTTTTAATTTAATAATTTATGTCTGACTGCTACTAAAGTCTGATATTTTCTTATATTTTATCAAAATTGCATAAGGATCAATTCAATCAATTTGGAGATTGTGCGAACATTCAATTATAATATATATAAAAAGAATAGATTAGCTATATCTTAGCAATTATTTAAAAAAATTTTATATTGATATTGCATGAAACTGTCAAAATTTCTATTCAAAAAAGACAAAAAACCTTTTCATTTACATTTTCATCAAATATCGACACAAATTGAAATCAACGATGTCTAATCTAAGTATTTTTCATGAGGAAAAACAAAAAAAAAATTGGGGGAATATATTACATATAAATGTATTTCAGCGCCCCCCCCAATAAATTGAAGGTATAAAAACTCACCCTTGATGATTTCCGTGAAACATATTTTGTGCATTTCCATCCATCAGATTTTTGAAACGCAGCGCACACAGAAATGTCCGTTTCGCGTCGATGGACGACGACGCTGCGTTTTAGGTTTGTTCGTCTATTGGCTTAATTTTGATGCTGCTCTCTGCGCGTGGCCGTTGTCAAATTGTAGAAATTTCGCTTTGCTACTCCTTCCTTGGGTTTGTCCACCTCGACACAAAGCTGTTGAACTGCTTTATGGTAGGGAGAGAGGACGAGTGTAGGGGTGGGAGGGTTGGTGTCGCTCACCAAATTCTCAAATTTGCAGATTGTGTCCAGCCTTGAAGTAGATTCATTTAAACCACAAGACACAATGTGCTGGGAATGCGCACTCCTTATTGTTTCAACAAATCAACGCGATTGTTTTGTTGTTTTTTTTTTTAATTTTTTCTTTTTGTTAAGTTTGATTCTAACTACTAAAACTTAATTACAGCTCAGTGTGCAAATTGGAACGTCTGCCGTTATATTTAAATATATAATATAATATATTCTTATTGTGTATACACATTTGTTTTTGTCCTTTTTGTTGGATTTGTATTTGAATTTGAGTTTGTATTTGTTTCTGTTGTTTCGCACACTTCATGGCCGACCTTTGACATATTCGCAGTGAAACATTTGCTCACAGCTGCAATAAATTATTTTAAATAAATACTTTGATTAGATTAAAGAAAAAAATTATAACTTTCTTTAAAAATTTTTGCGTAAAACTTTTAATTTTTAATTATTTTTGTTAATATATTGAGCGTATTTTATATGTAGATTCTGCAAAGAAAAGAAAAATATATAAATAATTAGTTATAATTTCTGTGATCTATAACGTGTTACTACTTATATTTAGTATAAGGAATTTATATTAAGATATATGATTTTTCACAATAATTTATATGTTGCAGTCACATCAACTTTTAAGGGGAAAAGCTATACGCTTATGAATTTCATCATTTACACATATAACGTACAGTTTGACCCCCCAAACATTTGAGTGTTGTCTCTTAATTATCTACAGATTTAGAATTAAAAAAAACTTATAAAATATGATTAAAACAAGAGCAGATGCAATAAAATCTATAGTAGGAATGTACATATTTTTGTTATCAATTTGTTTTGAAATTCTTGAATTTTCAGCAACAAAACTATTTTTTATAATTGATCGGTTACAAAAAATAATTAAACGATTAAGAAGAATCAATTTGATACATAGCTAAAAAAAAACCGACTTTAAAAAACTAATCACAAAGTTCTTTAACCAGAAAGTCTCTTTCAATGCTCAAAATATTGATTAAATAGATACGAATGCTCGATTTTTCTTGTAATAATAATCGATGATCGATTGTAGGAAACAAGAAATCATCGGTGATATTATTAATTTTGTGAATTTATCGAAGTAGTAATTTTCACAATTATTTAAAACATAAAAATCGGAACTTAACATGATATAAATGAAATACTTGGATTTAATATCTAAATATTCAACCTGGTTTACATTAGAGATGGGAAAAAAAAATCGTTGGAGAGATATCTCTGATAGTTGTGGGAATTTTTAGAATTTACTAGGGATCTTAACTTTTTCAACTCATAATTTGCATGTAAATAGTAATTTTCACAGTTTTAAAAGCGAATCACATTACATATATTCTATTTGCCGCGCCCAGCTATAGTTTATAAAGACAAAAGGCAAAGCTAAAGGATTAAAAAAAAACATTCAATGTATTGTAAGGAATTCTATGAAAATCACAAAGCTTTTCAACTTGGCTGTACCAAGCAACCTCCCCCCGCAATAAAAAGAAGAGAATCTAACAAAAGATTCCTTGAAAATGAGCTGAAAATGTTGTAGGAAATGGCAAAAAGGAAAGTGTAACCAATTAATGAGGCGTATATTTAAGACTGGTTGACTGGCGGCTGTTTGGTTTGGGCCATAGATTTAACCCCTTTTATTTTTTGGGAGTCTGTCAGGGATTTCTTCTTATGGTTGATGTTGATGATGTTTTGCTTGTTGGTGGTGGTGTTGGTGTTGATAATGTTAGTGTAAGTGTTGCTGTTGCCTTTGCTTTGCCTGTTGGTGGTGGCGACATCTTTTTGCAGTGAGAAAAAACAATGGGCAACACAACTCTATCGATTTTTCCGCATTGTCTGCACGGCGTTAGCCCCAAAAATCTAAAGTAGCAGAAAAAGCAAACTGACAAAATACAAAAAAAAATAATAAAAATAAAAATAAAAAAATGGAAGGCAAAAACAACAAAAACACGTAGAAGACGAAGAGGAAAATGTAAAAGTGAGATGCGGGTGGTTACAGTTGGGCAAAGCTTTTATAGAGCAGAGCGCGGGTAGGATGAGGAATGTGCTGTGTGTTATGTGTGTGTTTATGTCTGTGTGTGGTGTGGGGGGTAAGTAGCAAATGCCCAAAAGATATGCAAATGCTGCAAAACAGCAGCCGTAGCTGCAAAAGGTGCGGGACATCTGTCCCAAGTGTGTGTGTGTGTGTGTGTTGGTAAATGGAAAGTGTATGCCAAGAGTAGAGAGATACAGAGATACAAACTACAGTAGTATATACATATATAGAGAGATATGCAGTTAGTAAGTCACACACTTACATTTGCACAAATACAAATACCAAGGTACAAAATTTGCGCTCTGTGTGTACAACAGTTATAAATATGTACGTATTAGTGCTGACAGCTTAGCCATTTTACAGTCAAATCTAGCTTTTATGCAAATTTGAAAATAATAAATTCTGAGTTGAATAATTTTAATACAAGTAAAACTTTTGTGAATTTTAATACAAATCTTGATATTTTCAACTACACAAAGAGTATATTTCAAATTGAACAATCGAAACCGAATTTTTGGTTGTTCAAAATTCCGAAAAAACATTCAATTTAAACATTTTTGAGAGTGTAATAAAAACTATTGTTTATGGTAATTTTATATCTATTCGAAATAAACAAATTTCGACTATTTAAAATTATGCTAATTGTAATTATAACCTTGCAAGCAAAGTATAATAATTTTATGAATAAATTTGTAACGCAGTGAAGGAGATGTCTTCAGTCAACTATATATTATATATTTGCTAGAGGAAAAATCAGTGTCAAAAAAAAGTTTATCAGTGGTAGATAAACAACATATTTGTTTTTCGAGATATTCCAATAAAATTTACCAAATTTTAAATTTCATTATGCTCTATCTCTAATCTAAACTGATTAGATTTATTCAAAATCAAATTCTTATGTCATATAAATGGCATACAACTGATCGACGTAAAAATTTAAATTTTTTAAATCGCAGATTGTTTTTTAAATAAAATTTCAATATATGACGATATAACTTTTCTAGTCAATCCTTAAAGGAAATAATTAGTTAACTTGACTTTATTTTTCTCTTTGATTTTTTGTAACTAATCAAATGCTGGCAACACTGACTGTTATAAATATGTGTGCACATATTTTGTTTGCCAGACAGACAGGCAGGCAGGCAGCCAGTCAGCCAACCACAGCCGCACACTAACTCAACACACATACACACACGCACACACATACACTTACACAGTCATATCAAAAACTTATGTGGAGTGCATGACATGAGCGCTAAGCGAGCTTAGGCTAGCTCTGCCCGCCACCCTTTTTTCCCTTCTCCCTCCCACTAACAACAACAATGCCTGTATCCGCCGTTTGCCCCCTCCGAACATTTGCCCCTTTATACAACCAACATACAGGCGCTGTTTCGTCTTCTTCTTCTTCTTCTGCTTCTACTCTGTGAGTTGTTCGCGCTCGCGCTCATTGGGCAATCATTTAGTCAGTTTGTTGCTGTTGTTCTTGTTGTTGGTTGTAATCAATTACATTTTGCTTTTGCAATTTCAGCTATTTATTTATTTAGTTTCAGCTTTTTTTCCATTATTATTAGTCGAGGTATTTGTGCTATGATTGTGTGTACATGTTTATATACATACGCAAAGCTTTGTATCTAGCAGATAGCTATATAGTTATATATATATCTATATATCTATATATATATGAATGTATTGTATACATGTCATTTTACGTTTTTTTCTTCTCTCTCTCTGTCTCTGCTTCTTTAGCTACGTTTTTGGCGTCGCCAGCGTCGCATTTGCCGTCGAGAGTAATTGCAAAAACAATAAACTAAAAGCAATAGTAATATGTAAAGCAACAACAATAACACAACGCAAACATCTGAAATTATTGTGAAATTATACACATGTATGTACACACATATATGCATTAGTATTTGCTATGCGCGCAACTGTACTTTTGTTTTAAATAAGCAAAAAAAAAATCGATTAAAGGTGATAATAGACAAGCAAATTTGCTGTGTGTCCAACTTGGTGACGGCAACGACATCGACGCCGCTGCTGCTGCTGCTTTGACTGTGACCCGACGACGTCGTCGTCGTCGATGTCGCGGCGACGCGACGCTTTTTGTTGCGGTCGGCAGCATTAGGCTGTTGTGCTTTTCTTTTTGTCTCCCTTTATTTCATTTTTATTTTTATTGTACAACAAAACATTTTATGGCCCATGAAAAACAAACAGTTGATGCCCCAAGTCGACACGGAGCAAGTCGAGTGCGAGTGTTGCCCAACACTTTTGCAAGTGCTCAAAATGGACGCATTAAGCATCATCGATTGTCAAATGTTCTTGTGCTTTTTCTCTTAGATTTTATCGATAACACAAAGCGCCAGTGCTGCCAATTTGCTACGAAAATAACTACAAAAATGACGATCGTAATTATAAAAAGAAAGAAAAAAGACTAGCAATAGTAAACAAGAAAGAAACAGATAAACAAGTTAGAATGCTATACTCGACTACGCAACACCCTGTACTGAGGCCAAAGTCCTCAAATACAAATAAAAAACACATATGTACTGATATTTATTCATATTGAAATCAAGCAGTGCAAATCAATATTTAGCAATTAAATGGCGATTAATCTGCTTCTGTTTGTCTAAGAAATATTTTATTAAATAACGTTGGTATCTAATATGATATTTGTTTAGCAGATTAAGATAATTACATGAATTACGTATGCATCTACACCATAATAATAAATTGTGGTAACAAAAATCTATTTTTTCATTGATTTCAGAGAAGTATGTATTGAAAATTAAAAAAAAAAAATAAGCAAATAAATTGGATTTATGCAGATCTAATTCACAAATTTCGTGTCGCTTACTCTTATATTTTGATGATAATCAGAAATATTTGTATATACTTTATGTAGTCGGATATATCCCTCCTTCCGACTGTTACATACATTTGGCACTCATTTATTATCCCCTTTTACACATTTTTTAATGGGTAGTAAAGAAGAAACAGATAAAAAACAACATTAAACACATCAACTACCAAACAATGAAAGAATATGATTAAACATTTTGCAAGAGGCCGTAGTAACAACAACAATTGAGAGAGCAGCACAACACAGCAACAACAAAAGTTCATTCACCTTGCCCAAAAATATATATTTAGTTTGAGCTTTGCTTTTGCTTGTTATTTATTTTTTTTTTTGTATTATTATTTTTGTGGCGTTTGCTTTGAAATGTAACCAACATTTTGACCCACAATAAATATTAATGGAATGGGGGAATGGCATGGGAATGAAAACGGAATGTGGCATGGAATGTATGGAGTATAGTGTCACTAAAAAGAATAGAAAGAAATGCGAGTTACATGTATGTATCTATTTATGTATGTACATACATATGTATGTACATATTGCGCGCTCTAATGGCAATCAAGTCAAGTAGTCAAGTGGCTTTTGGCGTGTGTATCGCGGGCGCGCCGGGCTGGGCACTAACAGTAACTATAAAGTACAGTTGGTTTTTGTAAGAAAAGCAGCAACAACAACAGTAACAGCAGCCCAGCCAGGCAAAGCAAAAGAGTCAGATGTGATGGGTGCTCTGCGCACACACATAAAAAAAATGGTAATAAAATAGGTAAAGTAACAGCTAAAGCCAACAGCCACCACAGCCACACACAGTTTCTAAATTTTCTTTTTTTTTTCTTTTTCGGAAAAGCCAAAGAGCAACGCGATATATACAAACATAAATTACAACACGTCGCAGCTTTTGAATGTGTAACGGTGCATTTATGACGTGCCTGGGTAACCCAAAAATTGGGTGGCAACGCTGCCTGCTGACGTTGCAAAATCTTAGCCGAGCATAGAAAGGAAGTAACAATGAAAGGAATGTTGAAAAATATATAAAGCATGTGACGGCGACAATAACAAAAACTGACGCCATGTTTCCCGCTAGAATTACCGAAATATAAAAATAAAAATAAAGAAAAACGTGTAGAACAAATAGCCATAGCCTGACCCGATTATCGAGTTAAACTGTTGTATAAAATTTGCACCTGGACCTAAACCGGATAGTGCTATTGTGTGTGCAATAACAACAGCAACAACAACAAACACATCATCAGAGTTGAAACAAACTTGCAAACAGCCGCTGAAAGAGAGTGCTACAAAAATATGAGAGCGACAGCGAGAGAGCGACCGAACGAACGAGAGCGTGAGAGTTGAGCGCCGGTTGTTGAGAGAGCAGCAGCAGTGGCGAGTAAAAAGACAACAAAGAAGAAAAAGAAAAAACAGCCCAACAAGTGAAAAAAAACAACAAAAACGTCTGACAAAAGCGTAGCGTGCGCTAAAGAGCCAGCCAAAAGCGAAATTACAAAAGCAAAGCGAGTATATCACGTGCTGCCACAGCCGATAGCAGGTCGAGAGGCGTGTGGGGCGAAGAGACGTCGTGTGGGTTGGAGCAACAGCAACAACGTGTGCCGGCCTTTGGCGGCAGAGACTGAGCGTAGCAGCAGCGACGCCAACTGAGGCGCCAGCGTCATGTTAGACAGATGGCCGGCAATGTTGTTGGAGGCAACGACGACGTTGACGGCGGCAATGGTGACTGAACGTCAGACGGCGGCGTCGACGGCGGCTTTCGTATAGAATGAGCTTCGAAAAGAGACGGCCAGTTGACAAGAGCAGTCAAAACAAAAATGCGAATGAACTGAGCGAAAAGTACGATACAATAGACGGCACTATTACTTTTGGAGTTGGCAGAAAATTGTTGTTGTTATAGATGCTTGTTAAGTTAAGTTAAGTTAAGTTGTTAGTTAGGTGGAGAGAAGGTGGGTGATGCACACAGTACGTTTGTACTTATCTCTATGCATGGCAGAAGAAAAAAAATAAAAAAGGCGAAATCTGAAAGTGCTTGCGCGACCGTTGAAATGTAACGAACGCGTCGCGTAGATACAACAAAGCGTGTAGCAGGGCAGCCATGATGGCGAGAATGGCCAGCGACGATGATGACGAAGACGGCGACAAGTACAAAACACGTATTAAGTATGCATGTATATGTATGTATTTATGTGTGTGTATTGGAGATTCGCATGATTCGTGCAAATTCGCCGCATAGTTGCCCATTGCGGCGGCGGCTGCCATTGCCGCTGGTATGTTGTTTGCTCTTGTTGTTGCTATTTTATTCGCATTCGCATATCGTTTATGTAAGTGTGTGTATGTATGTATTGTATCTGTATTCTGTCACGGGCATGGCATGTATTTGTGTGTGTGTATTTGCGTGTGCATGTGTGTTGGTGCGTTGGGGTCGTCGTCGTTCATATGTTTTTGCTTGTTGTTTGGTCGGTTTTGATTCGGTTTTGGATGGATGATATGGTTTGGCTTTGGATCGCCGCCTGCCTGCCCGTTGGCTGCTGTTGTTGCTTTTCATCCATCCCATCATTCGCGCTCTCCATTTGCCGTGTGGCTCTCGCGAACGTCGACCGGTCATGTATGTGCCTGTGTATATGAGTTTCGCTGTGCTCTTCGATGAATTGTTTGCTTCAGTTTTTTTTTTGTGTGCTGTGTTGTCGCCACAGTCCAAGTGAATCGCCCGTCTCGTCGTTCTCATTTGCACGTCACGTAAAGCGCGTTGTAGTTTTTATTACTTGAATTTTCTTCTTTTTTTTTGCCGCAGCTCCAAAACTCACAAATGACTGGCCGGCCTCTGGTTGCTTTCGCTCTCTCTCTCTCTTACTCGCTCTCTATTTTCTATCTAGCTCAGATGCAGACGTTTTTTTGATGGGTTGGGTTGGTGTGGAGGGGCGACAACACGTTGTTTGGGGGCGCGTGTGACGTTTATTTTTTTCTTCTCCCTTTTTTTTTTGTTGCTGTCCAAGCAAAAGAGTTGATTGAAATTATTTCGGGTTTGCTTGTATGTGTGTGTGTGTGAGTTCGTTTTTCGCTCAATTCGTTTGACTGTGTGTGTTTGTGTGCTCGTTGATTTTTATTTGCTGCTGGCCGAGTGAGTGACTGCTGTGTGCTTGTATGTGTGTGTGTATCTGCTTTTGGTTAAAGATACATAATTATTTCTAAAAAGCATTTTCTGCCTTGCCATTGTTGTAAATTTCTCGAAATTTCACGTTTCGCCTTTGCATAGCATTCGCAATCACAATTTCATATTTTATATTACCCTAGAAGCAAACTTAATTATCTATGTACGTACATACTATGTATATATAAATAAAATAAACTCATGCTTATGATACGTATATTTATTTGGTTTGAAACTTACCTCTGTTGAGTTATACGTTTGCCTCAGTCTGGTCTGGTAATCCCTTGTACTTGAATGTGTTTATTATTTGTGTTTGTTGTATTTATTAAATACATTTGTAATTATGCATTAATTATTAATACGATTGATAGACAGCGCATCATCGAACCTATCGATAGTTTTATGCATGCAGCGCAGCGCCATTTGCCTTTGCGACATCGACGACAACTTTGAAATGTGAATGATGACGAACAATGACGGACGGCGGCGAATGCGAATGGCAAACGACAACAACAAGAACAAGATGAACAACAGCAACAACAATGCTAATTCGAGTGTAGATACAGAGAGCAGCAATACATGCGAAATAATAATTGTAGCACAATTGCAGCAACAACAACAACAACAAAATATACAGCGAAACGCCTATTGAGGCAGAAGAAAATGGCAAATGGCAAAAGTAGTTGTAACAACAACAATAATAAACGAAAACTATAAAAGCGCAACGACTGAAGCTGCTGCCCAATGCTGCTTCTTCTTTCTGCTGATGTGACTTGAGCCAATAACCAAATAGTTGTATATAGACGAACCGTCCCATATAAGGTAAATGGATACCCCGAAATTGCAGATGGGGTCCATTTTGCACTTCGGGTTTCGTCGGGTGTTTCTTACGCTCTTGTCACGTGAGAGAACTCAAAGTTCCATATTAGACCTTTGGTGGTGGTGAGAGAGAGAGTGAGAGAGCAACTTGTGGACAGACGGGGGCACTCATTTGCAAGTACATTGAATTGAATAACTACGCATGAAATACCCTTTACCATTGACTCAACATAAAAATTATTTGAATTTATATTTAAATGAACAGATTCATAATTATAAGCACATGTATAGCATAATACAACATAATGATGTTTTCTCTTTAAATTAAGTAAGCAAATACTCAAAAAATTACTATAGAATCTGATTCAAATTTGCAGGGTATGCCAACATCGACTAATAATATTTTGTGAGCACTTACGCAGTTGTCGATTTTCAATTCCTAAAGAAATTCTACTTGGTTTGTTTTCGTTTTAAGACTTTTGAATGCCCATACAGTATACACACATACATATATGCGTAGCTAGAGCATGCACATATATACATAAATATACATATACACATGGGCCTGGCAATGTTAGCGACGATCGAGTCCGCGGCAAAATTGTTCAGCCTGAGCACACACATGCATGTACATACATACATATAAATGTATGTTTGTAATTACAATGTTCTCGTGACCTATCTCAACATTTACATATAAATTGTGTATTTGTATTAAACAGGCATAAGGATGATTTTGGCATTTAATTGCAATTAAATATATTTTTATAAATTTTATTTAGCTGAAAGTACATATATGTATTATAATATATCTATTATATTTATAATTTAAATTGAATGAAAATTATAAGTTATTTTATAAGGTTTTTCTATAATTTTTAAAATTATGTTTTAATATATTGAAAATAGTGTTACCAGATGCTTAAATCTTTAATTTATATTACACATGTGAACAAAATAATAAGTATGCTTAGCATAAATCTTTAAATTAAAGCACATTAATCTTTTTGTATGAAATCAAAAGCAAGTTTATAGTTGTATTTATAGAAAACGCAATTATACCTTTCAAGTAAAATAACTGTTTAAACCCCATGAATGCATTTCTCTCTTTTTATCGATGTTGCGATATGTTGCTAAATTCAATTTTTTAATGTTTTTTTAAGCATCTGGTAACACTATTTTCAATATATTAAAACATAATTTTAAAAATTATAGAAAAACCTTATAAAATAACTTATAATTTTGCATTAAATTTAAATTATAAATATAATAGATATATTATAATACATATATGTACTTTCAGCTAAATAAAATTTATAAAAATATATTTAATTGCAATTAAATGCCAAAATCATCCTTATGCCTGTTTAATACAAATACACAATTTATATGTAAATGTTGAGATAGGTCACGAGAACATTGTAATTACAAACATACATTTATATGTATGTATGTACATGCATGTGTGTGCTCAGGCTGAACAATTTTGCCGCGGACTCGATCGTCGCTAACATTGCCAGGCCCATGTGTATATGTATATTTATGTATATATGTGCATGCTCTAGCTACGCATATATGTATGTGTGTATACTGTATGGGCATTCAAAAGTCTTAAAACGAAAACAAACCAAGTAGAATTTCTTTAGGAATTGAAAATCGACAACTGCGTAAGTGCTCACAAAATATTATTAGTCGATGTTGGCATACCCTGCAAATTTGAATCAGATTCTATAGTAATTTTTTGAGTATTTGCTTACTTAATTTAAAGAGAAAACATCATTATGTTGTATTATGCTATACATGTGCTTATAATTATGAATCTGTTCATTTAAATATAAATTCAAATAATTTTTATGTTGAGTCAATGGTAAAGGGTATTTCATGCGTAGTTATTCAATTCAATGTACTTGCAAATGAGTGCCCCCGTCTGTCCACAAGTTGCTCTCTCACTCTCTCTCTCTCCACCACCAAAGGTCTAATATGGAACTTTGAGTTCTCTCACGTGACAAGAGCGTAAGAAACACCCGACGAAACCCGAAGTGCAAAATGGACCCCATCTGCAATTTCGGGGTATCCATTTACCTTATATGGGACGGTTCGTCTATATACAACTATTTGGTTATTGCTGTATGTGTGTGTGTGTGTGCGGCACGCCAGGTTGTCTGGGCATTAATTTATGTGAATTAGCAATACGAAGTTCATTTGATTAGCCCACGCTGGCGTTAGCGTCTCAGCTGGAATCCGAGTACGATTCAATTTGTGATGCGCAGCCGCAATGTGCAATAATTTGTTAATTCAAATATTAATTAAAAGATTAATACTCGACAGTTGTATAGATGTTGCAATTGCCATATACTTGATGAATTGGCCATTTGTTTAGTGCACATAGCATTTAAAGTTATTTCAAGTACTATATATATCTATATATATTTGTTTAATTTGCTTATTGACATTTGCAAAGCCGCGGGGCGGGGATTGCCACACTAAACCATGTTGCCCACTTGTTTTTGGCCTGCAAATGGTTCAATGAATGCGCCATTAAAATGTGCTTAATGTGGCTTTTGTTTAAACCATTGTTTGCTATTGTTTTTACAATTGTTTGCTGATGCATCATCATCAGCTGCAGCAGCTTTTATATTATTTTTTGTTTTTTTGGCTGCTGTGCAAATCACAATTTAGACATTTGCAACAGTTGGCCAACAGTTGCTGCTGACCAGGTGGCCACTCCCTTGCACCAGTTCCAGTTTCAGTTCCAGTTCCCACTAAAGGTGAACTAAATCACATGCAAGGGATCAGGCAAAGGCGAAGGCAAATGCGCGGGCGTTGGAGGCGCTTTTTCGCCGGCCGGCGCATAAAAAGTGCAATTTTCGGCTTAAACTTTAAACTTTTACAAGTTTCATCGTTGTTGTTGTTGTTTTTTGTTGTAGTGGCAGCGTGTAGGAAATGTCAGTTGCAATTCATAAAAATTGCAGCAATATCTGCGGCCAAAGCAACTACAACAATAACATCAACAACAACAACAACAACGAGTGCGCGATGATCACGAACATGCCAAGATGAACATCGCGCGAGATTAACGCGCCTCCAACAACAATAACAACAACAACAAACGACGACGCCTTTTCTGCCTTCAATTCCACCTCCAACTGCGTCTTCGCCCTCATCTTCAGACGCTGCGTCCAGCTGAGCCACCCTTTTATACACTGAGCGAAAGCAAAGGTTAGTAAATTGATATTTAATTTACAAGAAAAAATAAAATCAATTTCATTTTTATTAAGACTAAAATCAATTTTAATAATTTTAAGACCGGTATTATCTCGCTGATTCAAGAAAAGTTAAAAACCAAAATATTTAAGAGGTTTAATACATTTTTCCTTAGAATGAAAACTATTATTGGGCTGCAATATTTAATTAAAAATTATATTATTATTATTTCGCCATTATTTTAAATTATTATTATTATTAAAAATTTAGTTATATATCATTAAACCATTAAATTTTGCATTAAAAAAATTGTTGTCAATTTGAAGTTTTTAAATTTTCCAAACTTTTAAATAAATTTTTTTTAATATTGATAATATGATTAATTAAAAATTATATTATTGTAATTTCTTCATTATTTTTAAAATTCTGTGGCGTTGATTGCTTATTTATTAAATAATTATAAATCAATTAGCCATAAAAAAATTCAATAATTTAATTTTAATATTTATAATTTTTATTCTGCGACCTTAATATAATTATAATTTTCATCAATTTTAACTTTTAAAATATTTCAAACTTTTAAATATATTTTTTTAAAATTGAAATTCTTTTTTTTTTCATATGTATACCATTTTTTATGTGCAGTGTAGCTCTGTGATTGCCTTTTTGGTGGGTTTTCCCGCTCGTCGTGTATTTTGTGTGTTACTTGGCCAGAAATTGCGCTTTGCCCGCGTTTTGCTGGCCTTCGTCTCAGTCGGCATCTTTCGCTGCACTAAGTGCATTTTTCACATTTGACATACAGACTCCAAGTTGAGATACTTACAAACATAGAGATACATTATGAGGTTTCACACTAGATGCTCTCAGAAGTTTCCCGTGTGCTCAGGCCGCGACTCAGACTCCGACTCAGACTCAGACTCAGTTGTTATTCACAGAATGATGAATGAATGAATCGCATGCGGTGTTTGGCAAATGTTATTCATTTCTCTGATTCAATCAGCGCATCTTAAGTGCGCCTAATATGCAGCTTAATTTATGCATCTTTGTTAGTTAGCCAAGTTAGTTTTCAAACAATGCATCGGCTATATATAT
>JAWNNH010000131.1:0-105958 GCA_035043045.1 Hirtodrosophila alboralis | reverse complement strand
TAATTGTACGCCAATCTGATCCTTATAGAATAATCTAAGCATATTCTACATTATTATAATATAGATTTTTAATATATCTAACTTTTTTACTATATTAGGGTTTTTTTTTGTTTTTTTTTTTTTGATTTTATCATTTAATTTTATTGTTATTTTTCAACAACTTAAATTAAACTAAACAATCAATAATAACAAAAACAACTTAACGAAAAAAATAACAAAATTAAGACTGGTTAATATATATAACATATATTTTAATTATCTTGGAGTATATTTTATATAAATTATGAAATAATTACAGTTGGCGCTTACAAATTAGATTTTTTTAAGTTAATTCAAATTTCTTAAATATTCTAATTTCTGAAAGTTTTTTTTTTGTATAGAAATAAAAAAAAAAAGAGTAAATTTGCGCCAAAAAGTTACAAAAAAATTCTTTTTTTTATAAATTAATTCTATTAATAAAATCCACAAAACAAAAGTTAACAATCCAATGTAATAAATATTTTAAGTTATTTTTTTAAATTAAAAAAATATATGCACACATTAAATCAAAAATATATGCAACAAAACAAAACATAGATTTACTCCAACTACATTAAATATATATTTCTAGCAAAAAATAAAAAACCGATGTGTATTCAGTAAAAGCTGAAAAATATTTATTACAAATCCAAATTCTATTTTTTTGGAAATTCGAATTATGTTTTTTATAAAAATTAGAAATAATTATTCAAACTATTAAGTGAAAGTCAAAAAAAAAATATATATAACGAACCCTAATTCTAATTTCTGAATATTCTAATTACTAAAGATTCTATTTTGTGAGCGTCGACTGTATTAAACTTTTATTATTTTTTAGTTATAATTTTGCTTACACAAAAATAATCATTATTTTATTTATAACTCAAATAATAGAAATTATTTTAATATTTATATGAAAAAACCACAAAAATAATCGTTGTATAAAAAATTAATTTTTACTTTTTTTATAATTTATATAAAATAAAAACTAATTAAAAAAAAAAGAATATAATTATTAGGATTTGACATGATTATCGTGAGTGGGCTTCACTTGACCTTGATGTCTCCATCGTTGTTTGCTTTTAGTCTTATAATTCGTAAACATTGAGTTTTACTTTTATTTCCATTTTATTTGTTTTTGTTTTTGTTTTGCTCGCTGAATTTTTGCCACAAGCTTTTATATAGGAATAAGTATGTGTGTGTGTGTGCTATATATTCATTTAATCTAATTTTAAATTGAATGAATGTATATATGTTGATATAGACAAACAGTATTTACATATTGTCTCATAGAAACTTTGGCAACTTAATTAAATTTTGTATATTTTACTGGACTTATCATCTCAAGTTTGTGGAGACATTGTATGGCGCTTATCAATTAGTATAACGCTAATCTCTGATTAGCGCATGTCTCTAACTGAATTTTGGGTATGTATTATATATATAGTATATATACTTATGTACTTACTCCTGCTCTACGCCGTAAAGTATACGCTTCACCTCTTTCAGCTCATCCGCTGGCAAATGCTTCTCCAAGCATTCATCAAGACTTTTCAATTCAAATTTCGACATTTAAATGCAAATTGAATTATTTATTGAATTATTTATATTTAATATTACGACAAGTTTGAGAGCACTACGACCACACGCGTTTAGCGCCGAAAGCGGAATGTTTACGGCGTGAAAAGATTGCAGCCAACGTCGCAGTAGCTGCGGCTTTTTCTTCTCTCCTCTCCTCTACACTCTGACAAACCACCCTCTCTTTCCATAGACCTCTACCTTATACCTAATGTTGTCTCTCACTTTTGAACTTATCTCAAATCAGCAAAGAGAAGAGAACAGAGAAGCTTTATAGAAACCTATGGCAACAGAATATTTGCAGCTTTAACTCTTATGTGGACAGCCGTACTATAATGGAACACATGTAATTTTATTATTTTTTTAATTGAAATTTTTGTATTTCAACGAAAACTTTGAAGATAGACTGTCACTTTATCAAAAAATAAATAAATAAATAAAACAGCAGACGAATCGAAGATCAAGAAATATGAATAAAAAGTTATCCGCTTAATTATTAATTATATTAATCAAATAAAATTGGTTCATACTATTATTTTATCATATTATAATTATTGTTATATTTGACATAAATGAAAAGATTTTACTGTGGGGAAAAGTACATTTCAAAATAAAAAGCCATTGATCATCTTTTATTATATTTTGTGCTCAATTATTTGTTATTAAATAAAATATAAAAATATAAAATATAAAAATAACTTTAAATTTTAGCAAAATAGCGCTCTTATAAATTTATTTATAATTTTATTTATATTTTTTCATTAATTATATGTTCTCATAGTTGAAGAAATGAGCAGACTATTGAAAATGGATTTAATTTCCTTACTTTTACTGTTGAAGAAATGAACAGACTATTGTCAATTGAATATAATTTCCTTACTTTTACAACGATAATTTTTCTGGTTTTTCGATATTTTTTTTAAATGTCGTAGTTCAAAAATATGCTCATTTTATCTATGTACTCGTATGTATGAATTTGAAATAATAACCTGTATTATTATATTATTATTATATTATTTTTATTATTATTATATTAGATTATATTTATCTGAAATCATAAAGATTTGCTTAAGTTATTGCTGTGTTTCCATAAAAAAAAAAAACATAAATTTTTGCTTATCAACGGAGCTTTAAGTGTTATCAAAAATACTTTGTGGTTACACATACTTAAACGAATGCAAACATTATAATGTGAAATCATATATGTATATAATATACATATGTATATTATATATATGCGAGAACTTTATCTCTTTGGCATTATAAACAGGTCTAATCAATTCCAAAGCGAACATTATTTTGGACAAACTTTGTGGTTACTTGATAAGAGTTCCAGTTAGACGAGCTTTGGGACAGGTTAAAAGCAGTACGGAGATTGTTTGACATAAGTAAAGAGCAATATATCAAAAGACAAGATCACAAAAAATACTGAAAAATATAGCAAAAAACTTACCAGATATTTTAGAGCGCTTCAAATGAGCGAAACGAAGCTGAAACGTATTTCAAAAAATTTTCAAAAAAAAATATGAAAAATATTTTACTGTGGCTGTTTTCGTGTTGAACAAAAAAAACTTGAAATAACTAAATAAATATGTTGACCTCTCTGTAAATGTAATAGAATATTCTATCATTTTGTCGTACAACATTTTTAAATTGGTTTAATCGTACAGAAGTTAATTGAAATTGAATAGAAAATTTGCATTAAAATATGCCTATCTATAAAACCAACAATTTTTTAAGCCATTATTTTTTAAATATCTTGAAGTTTTTGTAACCCTTTAGTTTTACTAATTATAAAATAAATAAACAAATTTGTATAAAAATTGGTTGATAATTGTAAAAGTTATTATAAATATATACCGACGATTTTGTATTTTTTAAAAACTGGGAAATTAAAAAAATAAATTTTTATAATCGCCAATGATTTAAAAAATAGTCAGAGCGCAGAAATATCTTATTTATCTTTTGGAAAATTAAATAATATTAGTAAAATTGACTGAAAGACACAAATTTTTAGAATTTGCAATCCATTTATAATCATAATACTTGTTTGTCTATAAAATTTAAACACTTTATATCTTTAATATATTTTGTTTCGGATTTTGGACATCATTATTTGAATAAAATAATTGTTGTACAACATATTTAGTAATTAATAATAATAATAATAATTTTCGCTTAAATGTTGGTTAAATGTTTCTTTTTTTTTTGCTTTTGAATTAGTTTACATTAATTGTTTTTCATTAAATTTTAAATTTTTATTTTTTATTGTATTCTTTTCATTGTTTTCACTTTTACGCAAAAAGGTACATGTTGTGAAAAGGACTAACACTGGACAGGAGCGTTCCGCAGAGGCGCCTAAAAGGGTAAATACTATATACTCTATATATATATATCTTGATCTGTCTGTCTCTAACTAAATGCCGTCCAAAATTGGCAACTAACTGTACATTTAGCTTAACAGTTTTATTTATGTCGTCCTCATTTAGTTAACAACAAAAAACAGTTGGCTAAATTCGTATGGCAAATACTTTGGTGTTCAATTTGTTTTGTTTTTTTTGTAACAACATTTTATAGGGTATTTATTACTGCACCCACATGGAGGGTGCCCACAAGGGTTCATTCTCCAGGCGCTGCACATTTAGCACCAACTGTTCGAAGGCATTCACCAGCTCTCCGTTGACAATCTCCACATCGAAGAAGTGACCATGGAGGAAGTCAATGCGCTCTGCTGACTTTAGCATATCCTCGAACTCCTCATCCGTAAAGCTACGCGCATTCGCCTCATCGAACGTGGACTTGGCACGCGCCTCGGTTCGTGTCGATTTAAGGACACTCAACTCCGGCGGCTTAATGTGTATTAGGAATGGCTTCAACTGTGCCGTACGTAGCGTCTTGATGGCCTGATAATGCGGACTCAGCACACACACGCAGCCCGCATTCACAATCGATTTGACACTCTCCGCGGAGGTGCCATACAAATGTCCCTTGTATTCACCATGCTCCACAAATTTGCCAGCCTCAATATCCGCATCCATTTTGTCCCGTGCCACGAAAATGTACTCCCTGCCGGGTACTTCCCCAGTGCGCATGGGTCGTGTAGTATCTAAAAAGATTATATTTTTATTAGTTTAGTTAAATATTAAAAAATGTATTGATTAAAATTTAACTTGTGAATAAACTGCTTTAAAAATACATTTATTAAATAAAATCTGCATTTGAAAATAAGTTGGCAGGCTTCATCGAAAAGTGGACATTATATTTTGCTTATAAAAGGTGGCAACGCTGTAATTGTTATTTTTTTGTTAATATTTATACTAAATGAACACTGAATGATATCTCAACAATTTTACAAAAGTTACAAAATACAAAATGAATAAACTGCTTTAAAAATACATTTATTAAATAAAATCTGCAGTTAAAAATAAGTTGCAGTTAAATATATCGAAAAGTGGACATTATATTTTGTTTTAATAAAGGTGGTAACGCTGTAATTGTTATTTTCTTGTTAATATTTATACTAAATGAACACTGAATGTTATCTCTTAAATATTACAAAAGTTACAAAATACAAAATGAATAAATTGATTCAAAAATAAATTTATGAATTAAAATCTGCGATTAGAAACAAGTTGGCAGGCCTCATCGAAAAGTGGACATTTTATTTTGTTTATAAAAAAGGTGGCAACTCTGTAGTTGTTATTTTCTTGTCATATTCTAAATGAACAATGAATAATATTTCCAAAATATCACAAAAGATACAGAATTTTGTCAACTGTTTCAATTTAATGCCAGGATAAATTCTGCCCGGATGATTAAACAATTATATGTGGACAAAACGATAACGATAACAAACTATAACAAAAAAATATCCACAAGTTAAAATTTAAACACAAACATGCTAAAAACTGAGCTTAATATTATGTAAAGTATTGTCACTTACATGGCACCGGACTGCGAAACTTCTCCGGATCCCGTGCTATTAGGCGGCGGCGTAGTTCGTTGCGTCCAACGCCGGGTGCACCAATGAGCACAACAGGACGATAGATGCCAGGACGAGGATATAGCTTGGCCACCTCCTCATATGTGGCAATTAGTTCCCGATCAAAGTCATCATTCTCTGTCAAATCGTACATGATCTTTTTAGTCTTTGGCTGGCGACAGGATGAGCTGCTGCTGCTTGTCTGCAGCCGGGGTGAGCCGGGCGGGGTGGTGCAAAGTGAGGCGCATGAACCCGCTGATATGCCCAGATGATGAATTTTGGATTCAGGTTGAGATTGAGGACGATGTCGAGCGATTATTGTTATATGAGTGAGCGTGCAAATGAATTACAAATGAAATACATGCTGGGTAAAATGTTAAGGATCAATAGATTTTAATTGGTTTTAAAGCCCAATTTTTATTTTAAAGCAATGTTTTTTAATGGGTCTGTTGTCAGGCACCGTAACGATTATAATTTAAATTTTGTTAAATTTTTATTCAAATTAAATGTAAAATTCTTAGAGGATTCGTTTGATATATTTTTTTCAAAATTCTGTTAGCTAAAATTGAAAATATTCCTTGTTTACGGTCGCCTTAATTTTCTTTGTAATAATTGCATTTTTTTTCTGAATTTAAATATTTAATTTGATAAATGGTAAACGCTTTTAAATTGATATCCAGTTTTTTTTTTTTTTTAATTAGATGAATGTACTAGAACTTACGCTTCGAATCCATGTCATTGCTCTCCCGTTGTGTACGCTCGTGAAGGATGCGACGCTCCTGCAGGGCTCGACTGGGTATGAGACCGGCACGGGCGGAGCGCTCGTGATCCTTGCGCGCCTGCCACCAATATGCATCGTCCTGTGCCACAATATGCAGAACATCGCCGCGCTGAAAGGCCAAGCCGGCCTCCTTGCAGGGTATATACGGATCCACATCCGGATTGTAATCAAAATGAGCACGCACACGCACCTTGGACTCACGCTGAGCGCCCTTGGTGTCGGCTGGCACCAGCTTAAAGGTAATGGTGCCTTCGGAATTTTGCTGTTAAAAATGTGGAATTAAATGTGGAATATTGAAGAAATTTAGTTTTTTTTACCAGAATGGTGAGCACATCGCCTGGCGTCTTGCCCTCCACATTGATGCTGTTGACCTCGATGACCTCGTCGCCGACGTGTATTAGACCCGAGCGATCTGCGGCGCCGCCGTGCATTATTCTGGCAATGATTATTTTGCCCGTCTCCTCGTCGGTTTTTATGGTTGCGCCCTAAAAGTATGCAACGATTAAATAACAAAGTTCAAAGCGGAGACAGTGTGCAATATGTGTGTGTGTGTGTGTGAAAGTGTGTGTGAGAGTGTGTGTGTGTGAGCGTGAACTAGAGTTGAAAAACAATAAAAAAAAAGCTAACGATAATATTGTAAACAACATTTGATTTATAAACATCATTTATCGATACTATCGAAACTGCAATCGATTGTTATTTCTCCACTCTAGCATGTGTGTGTATCTTCTTTATTTTTCTTAAAGATTTCAACAGTTTTGAGTGGGAAAAGTACAACAAAATGTTTTTTTTATACAAATTGACTTGAAATTCTCATGTTTTTGTTGTTCTGTGATTTGTTGGGGGAGTTGTTGTTTTGTTGTTGTTGTTGTTGTAGTGCCATGTTTTACATCAAACTTATATTATGGTTGAACTATACAGTAAGGACATTGTTTACTTACAACAATCGGTTCCGCACTTTGTGCTCCTGTCTGTGTTATTTGTTATTTAACATTTGATTTATATAAACAATTTTTTTTTTATATTTTATTTTTTTTTTGGTTTTATGGGCGAGTTTTGGAAAATCAATTCGATTTTATTCGATTTTTGTATTTGGAAAAGTTTTGTGTACAAAGCAAAATTTACAAAAAACAATTGTTAGCGTAAATAATTTGAAAGAAATGCGTTTTTAGAATGGAATGAAAGCGCAGAAAGGAGCAGTTAGCTGTAGTTAGAGACATAGGCAAAAGCTGAGAGCAGAATGACATGGGAACAGGACAATTCAAGGACTAGCACTAGCATGAAATATGAATGTCAATTAGCAGGACATTTAGATACTTAACAATCTTAATTCACTTTACATTATTTAATGAATATATGACGATGACGCCGATGGGCATGAGGTCGGATGAGCATCGGGTTTTAACTGTGAGAAAACTTACCAAAGGTTCATTGCTCTTCACAAGCTGCACAATCTTAATGGTCTCCTCATCCTCGTCCATTTCAATGGGCACCTCGGGCAGATGGGGATAAAAGTCCTTCTGAGCAATGGCATCGTGTGCAAAGAGTAAATGCTGCAGAGATAAATTCAAGTTTAATTCAAATGCTAAAATATATAAATACCAGGTGAGAGTAAATAACGTATATTTTATTTAAAAAATCACCGTTTCTTTTTACATAAATCACAATAATTTTTATTTTCCAAATTTAAATAAAACTTAGGCAATAATAATTATTTTGTGTAATAAAAAATTAAACTGAAAAATAGTAGTTTTTTTTTAACTTAATGTCGAAAAATTTATATATTTCTCTATAAAAAAATTATAAGGTTAAAAAAAATTATTTTTATATCTTTGCCATGACCTACGTATTAATAAAAAAAACTAATTTAACTATAAAAAATAGTAATAGAATTTTGAGCCTAATTTGTTTGGCAAAAAATAAAATTATATTTTTTTATTACTCAAAAGTAAGAAATATATTAATTCTGATGTATAAAAATAAGGTTAAAACTCAGTAAAATAAAATTCATCAAAATTTATCACAATCAATCATTAACCCATGTTCCCTGATAAATACTCTATTTATTTGTCTACTCACCTGCACGTGGGAGTCTTGTAACAGGTGGAAGGCTTCCTTGCAATCATCGCTGAGGTGACAGTGTTGCGAGAGCTGTTCCAGGACCTCGTATAGCACCTGGGCAGAGGTGGAGAGCACTGGAGCTAGTCGATCATCGCGTCCCACTTTGGCCACCTTTGTGTGCACATTGACCAAGGCATTGAGCTCCTTGGACTCAAGCAGAGCCTTCAGAAAATCAATTTCCTGATCATTGGACAAATTGTCCGATTCCTTAAGTGTAGTTATCAATCTCGATAGCGCTGGAATTAAAAGTGTGTTAATTTAATTAAATATATTCTGATTATGTGACTCCGACACTCACCTGGATCCCAATTAATATCTGATGCCATAACTGAAGCTAGCATGCTACAAATACACACAAGGACACACAGTTGCACCTACAATATTATGTTGCACGTTATCCTTGGCCTTTGTCCTGTGCAACTGAAAGTTGATAGTTTGTTTATAAATAATGTGTTAATAGAGTTAAATGAATTACGGCCGAGTAGGGAAAATTAATACTTAGTTTTACACTGAAGCTGAATTGCAAGCTGTGTAGAGGTAAAGTTAATTTCCGTTGATTATATTGTAATTTAATAAAAATTTACTTAAAATAAAAATTATTGGCATATATAATAATTTCAATTAATAATAGGAAATTAAAACTGAATTGTAAGCTGTCAAGAAATGAATTAAGTTTATTTTCCTTTGATTTAATTTTATATTAAAAATAATGTTTTAAAAATTTGTAAACTACAATAATGCTGAATTGCAAGTTGACTTTTGATTGTAAATAAAATAAATTTGGCACATTGAAAAGAAGCCCAATAATGTCTCAAATACTTTGTATAAAAATCAATAATTTAGCTTAACTTTTGCAATGGCAAAACTTTTATAATTTGCCTATAAAAAGGACAATAACATCCTGTGACAAAAGAATGTTGAATATACAAAATGAATGCGTGCTGAAAGCCAATTTTCAATAGTTTCTCAGGCCACTGAATTTTGTGTGTGAGTGTGTGTTATGAGGGGGGGGGAGGTAGACAATATCTTCTTTTACGTCAGAGCTGGCCAAAAAAAAAAAAGCGAAAAAAAAGTTGCCAACGCGTCGTATGTGTAATTCGCTTGAATGGACTCAGCCTGGCATTGGCGTCTGGCTGGCGACACTTTTTTTTTTTGGGAACACTTCTAACAGCCCCAAACCCACCACGGACAGTGTAACAGCTTCTGGCTTTGGCGTGTCGCAAATGCAATTAGTTGTTGGCCCTTAAGCCTTAGGCCAACTCGGCTGTTCCACTTACCAACTTACCACTGACTGATTTATGTGCAACTTCTATGGCATCTGGCCAAGAGTGGCCAAGATGCGGTGGAGGGGCAGCAGTCGTGGGTTGATTAGAATGAAAGCAATTTATAGTCAATTTCACAGACCTCGTTTAAATGATACACAGCAAAAAAAAAAGCCAAAAAGATTCATATTAGTCTTAAATATAATTTCGTTAAAGTTGAGGAAAATAAAATTTTCGTTTAGCTTTTTTCCCGACCATTTTAAGCCCAAAAGCTGTTAAATATATTGCACAAAAAATTATAATTTTCTCAATTCAAAATTATATAGTTGTAAGAACAATAAAAAAAAGTTATAAAATGTAAAAAAAAGGGCCCATTTGTTTTAGAATAAATTTGTTTTACCTAGTGTTTTTAAATTTGTTATATCATGTTTTTATTTTCATTTATTGCAACTCTCCCTGCCTCTCCGATCGGATTTTTAATTCGTTTTCCACATATTTATTTTTACACTTACTTTGTTTTTTCTTTATAAATATTAATTTTTTTTCTTTTTGCTTAGCCTCTAAATTTATCTAGTTTAATTACTTAATTTTTTCTTTTTAAATTTTAAATTTTAAGTTTTTTTTTTATATTTTGTTAATTTTATGGTACAGCATTAGTTGTGTATATAAATAAATTAATAAATTAAATGTAAATATTACACAGGATAAAAGAGCTGGAACAACAGGTTGTCAAAGTTTTTATCAATTGTTAATATGACATTATCAAGTATAGTATAATTATTATAATCAAGTTGATAGAAAATGCAATATTTTTTTTATAAAATTGGCAACTTTTTTTCCTCTCTTAATATGTTTATTATATTTTTTTTAAATTTTTATTTGTTTTGTATTTGAATAAAATGTTTATTTACGTCTTTTATTTGAATTTTTGTATTTTGTATTTGAATAAAATCTTTATTTACGTCTTTTATACTTCAATATGCAACTTATAAATTATCTCTAACTAAACCTAATTTTATTGGTATATTTTTCTCAGTGCAGTCATAATTTATATTCAGCTTTAGGCCACTATTTAGTACTAAGCCTGAACATGGACATAATAAGTAAATATTCAGCAATGTGCAATATGCAGACTGCATACATTAAATGTTCAATGGCTGCGCATCCTGTTGCTGCTTTTAGTCCTCTTTTGCTCTCGTCCTTTGTGCAACGAGTTGGAAAACAAGCGCGGCCTGCATTTGGACTTCTGGACAGCTGCCAAGAGGCGCACAAAGTTCACTAGCACTTTGTATATAGAAAGTACTATACTATACTAAAATATACTACATATATAATAATAAGGCATAGAAAACTCTTTGTTTTTACTAGGGAACTAGCTCTGCATGCTAGCATCTCATTAGCGCTGGCATGTCCTTTGAGTTTACGGCTTAATGACCTGAACCTGACCAAGGAAGTCAAACAAATTAATGACACCTCTAAAAATAGCTGCAAGTTGATGAACCTTAAATGACATTCGCATTTGAGAGAAAAGAAATGAGAAATTTACATTGTAATTTTTAAATTTAATTCAAATAAATAGAGTAGCTTTAATTTTCATTAGAAATAAAAGCAAAAGGAATAAAAGCCAGCTAGACTATGGCTTAAATGCTAAAATAGCTTTTTAATTTATTTAAATATTTTTTAATATTTTTTTTAATTTTTATAATTTACTCAAATATTTTTTTTATATTTTTTTATTTTTTATAAATTTAAAATTAAATTTTTTTTTTTTTAATTTTTTGAGGTCCTTTACAGTGCACAAAAAGGAACAATTAATGCTGCTCCAATTTTAGCTGCACATCAAGCAAAGTTGCGCTGACCTTGAACTATATACTTTATACATATGTACATATATATATTATACATATATATATATATATCTGTATATGGTTTTCCCAAAAACAATTTCAGGGTGAAATGCAAACGGACGTCAGCAGCGTGTGGGAGTTGGGCAAAGGGCAATGGGGGGCAATGGGGGGCAATGGGGGGCAATGGGGGGCATTGGGGGCATTGGTGGCAGCGGGGCATTAGCTATTATTGCTTGCAACGGTTGCAACAAGAATCTGACCTTTAACCTAATTGCCTGGCCTGACAGAATGCCAACTGCATTCAAAGAAAACCATATCATAAAGAATTTGCGCTTTTTTTGAGAATTTTTAAAAATTATTTTTAAATTTAATGATTAAAAAAATGTATTAAAAAAATAGTTATTATTAAGTATTTTAATGGACAAATGTACAGAAAATTTTTTAAAATATTAAAAAAAAAAAGAATTATAAAAAATGTATTACTTTCATAAAGAATTATTTGAATATAATAAGTTAGAGGAAATCTCAACAAATATGAGAGTCATTTAAATATAATAGAAATTAAATATAAATTTTAAGTATATGTAGAATAAAAAGTTCAGCTATGTCAGCTTATCAATTAGCTATTATTATTATTTTAAGTAATATTTACTATTATTTCTAATTAGCAAAAAAAAATTTTTTAAGTATTTTTATTATTATTTCTAAATGGCATTAATATCAATTAATATTATTTTAATAAAATTTGACGACTTTTGACAGTGAAGTCTTCAAATTTTATTTTTATAATATTAATTGATATTAATGCTATTTAGAAATAATAGTAAATAACACTTAAACAATTTTTTTTTTATTTTTCTTTAACGATTGGCAATTTTTATTGATTGACAATTTGCAATGAATAGATTGTAAATGCATTAAAAGTGAATAGGTATAAATATCTTATTCGAAAATTTTACAATTATTCAAACTGCAAAGTACTTTTTAAATAGAAACACACGAGAATCATAATAAAATGTAAAATACACTTATTATCAGAAATATTAATAAAATGTTAATAAAATTTTTTTTTGTGTTAAATTCTACTTGCCTGTGCCATAAATTTTGATTATTTAAATTTTGAATTAAATAATGTAAATATTTTTTTTTTCTACTTTAATAATATAAATCAATTAATTTTGGGAATACCACAATGTAAAGTGCGTTTATAGGCAAATTTATTTTGTCTATCAACTTGTCAAGAATGCGTGCGTGTGATGTGTGTGTGTGTGTGTTTCTTGTGTGTTGTGCTGCAATTACGCTAATTGCAAGTACCGTTGCACAGGACTTTAAGGACAAGCCAAGTGCCTTGGTCTAACGGCTGTTTACAGTGTCTGGAAAGACGATTTTGTTGTTGTTCAACTCTTAATGATACAACGTGTCAATGGGGCAGACAAAAGGGAGCAGAAGAAGGGGAAGAAGCCGCTTTGTTCATAAGATAAGACAGGTAACACAATATGAATGCATTTCAAGGAGATTGAGAGGGGTGCAGAACAGCAAACAGGGGGAGTAGAAGAGAAAGAGAGAGAGAGAGTGAAAGTGTCAGAGAGGGGTTGAAAAAATTAAGATTTGATTAAATTTTGTGTCTTGTTTAAAACTAACAACAAACAAACAAATAATTATTTAAACAAATTTGTGTGGCAATTAAATGCCTAAACAAGCAAAAAATCTGGTCACACTACAGCTGAGAAGAGAGCAAGAGTGTATGAGAGAGGGAGAGCGAGCAACATTTGTAAAATTTTTCTTTTTTTTTTTTTTTTTTTTTGCTGCCAGCTGTGATATAGACAGACATACTTATATATATGCTGATATCTGTGCTGAGCAGCATACAAACCTTATCAACAGAAATTCCAGAATTTGATGCGCTTTGTTTATAGTTTTTTAGAGTTGTAGTTTAATTAATTGCCCGTTATTTGATATATGACAAAAAACAAAAATTAATTTAAAACATAAAAAAAAATATATATGAAAAACTTTTGCAGCTTTTGCTGTGCGTTGTTTTATTTTTAAAACAGTTTTCCACTTGGCGCAGAGACACAGAAATTAACACAACACCAACATACGATATATATATATATATATAGCTCTGATTTTATGCTATTTTTAGTAAACGATTATTAGCTTTAATCAACAACTAACTCGATTTCTTGGTCATTTAACACAGAGTTGACCCTGCCGGGGCAAACTGCAAGTGCGCGGGTGCAGGTCGTGCCTAATATAACGATATATAACGACTTGATGACCAAAGAGGGACGGCGGCGACTGTCCAAGAGACTGAGAGATAGAGAGATAGAGGAGCAGTCTCAATGTCTCAACGAGCGACTGCACCGAGCGACTGACTCGAACTGAGGACGAATTCGCCAATTCGCCAAGTCTCTAGCTGGCTGGCTGCCATTCAAAAAAACCAAAAAAAAAAAACAAGACACACCACAGAGTACACCCCGCCGAGACACCACACCACCACACCGCCAGGCGCTCATCAGGCACCACCAGAGACCAGAGCATGAGGGGTTGAAAATGCGCATGTCAGCAAAAAATATTGAGAATAACAAAATATACAAGTCTGTGCTTTTTTACAGGGTGTCTATCATTTGACTGAATGTTTAAGTTTAAAAAAAAAAAAAAAAAATATTAAAACTTTGATTTAATAATTAGAAAAAAATATGAAAAATAATTCATAAATCAAAGTTTTTATTATTATTTATTTTTATATATACAAAAATATGGGAAATAAATTTATTAGTTAAAAAAAATAATATTGCTTTTGATTTTTTGTTAAAGTAAGACATTTTGAATTTTTTTTTTAAAAATCAAATATTAAATCTATTTTTTAATTTTTATTTTTGAAATTTATTTTATAAATTGGGAGTAGAAAAATTCTCTTATTTTCCATTATTTTTATTTTATAAGCTGAAATTAGGAGACATTTTTGTTTATTTAATATAAAATTTTCAAAAATTAATATTATTAATAAATTTCATATTATAACAATATTATATTTATAATGCCAAATAATATTAATAAAATAAACTAAATATAATAATAATAATTCTTGATAGTTTCAATTAAAAAAAGAAGCAAAACAGCTATTATTTTATATTATTATAATTATATAGACTCTAAATTAATTATTTTCTTAATTTTTCTATACACTTATTTGTTAAAAAAATAATCTTATTTTTAATTTTGTTTAAAGTAAGTTATTTTGCTTTTTCTATTTAAAAATTAAATATAAAATTTACTTATGAATTTTTATTTTAGAATTTTATATTATAAATTGAAAGTAGAATATTTCTCTTATTTTCCATTAGTTTTATTTTAAACACTGAAATTAGCTGAAATTTTTTTTACTTTAATTCAGAATTATCAAAAATTAATATTATTAGTAAATTTTATTTTATTATATTATATTTATAATGCCAAATAATATTAATAAAAGAAACTAAATTTAATAATAATAATTTTTGATAGTTTCGAATAAGAAAAAGCATAATAGCTGTAATTTTTCCTTGGTTTAATTTTATAGACTGAAAATAAGAGACATTTTGCTTTTTTTTTTAAAAAATTATTATTATTATATTTATTTTTTTTATTAAATTATTTAAAATATTGAAAATAACTTTTTTTTTTAACTTTTTACGTTTCGTAAGTTCAAAATTAAGGTTTTTCCATGACTTTTAAATTTAACAGATTTTTGAGTGGAATATCTCTTTGGACATAGTTTATTATTTGAAATTTGGAAATACATTTGCTCAGAAATTGATTGTTTATCGATTTCTCTTTGCTTTGGCTTTATTTTACAGGTACACTAAAATTAAGCTAAGTTTATATGTTAACCAAATAATCCAGCGCCGCCAGCGCCCAGGACGCCTGCACCACCGCCAATGCCCGCAAAGCCACCAGTTACCTTCTTGTCGTAGCGTGCGCGAAAACCGCCGCCTCCGAAGCCGCCACCACCAAAGCCGCCGCCTCCCAGGCCATGTCCAAAGCCACCCTTAAAGCCGCCGCCTCCAAAGGCACGTCCTCTAACCCGATAGGTTTCCCGATAGCTGCCAAAGCCGCCGCCAAAGCCTCCGCCCGCTGCAGCACCACCCAAGAGACCAGCACCGCCCAGAGCGCCAAGTCCAAGGCTTTGCGGCTGTTGTTGTATTATCGGCACCTGTTGCACCACCGGCACTTGCTGCAGCGTGTTGATGCCACCAATGCCAACTCCTGCACCGCCCAAGGAATAAGCTCCAATCGCCAGAGCAGCGCCTAAGATCACCAGCAATTGCAGAGAGCAGCTCATCTTTTCCAAAGAGTTGACCACGTTGTGTGACGCCTGCGCAACGGTTCCCTTCCTTTTATGTGCTCAGCATTGTGGTGCGTCATGGAGCCACCAAAATTCCCCCTCTCCCCCACTTATGCTCTGTTTGCATACACATTAACCAAGTTAAGAGCTGTTTAGTTGGTTAGTTTGTTACCAAGTTTGTTACCAAGTTTCTTACCTGCCCCTGTGCACGTGGACTGACGCCTTTCTGACCTTCACTCGGTTGTTATGTTGCTGATGAGGTGTGAACTACACTGAAAGAAAAAATATAAGAAATTTTAAAATATAATTGAAGACATTTAATATTAAATCTTTAATATTTATTGCTAATTTTTGACTGCATATCAAGTCTGTTTAACAAGTCTAACTTTTAAAAATTTATGAAAAAGTGGGGAAAATCGAAAATTGTATTTTCAAAAAAAATCTAGAAGACAAATTATGTTTTAAATCACATTCCAAGTGAATATTAGTTAGAAATGTAGAAGGTATCTAGGAAAATTGGAATCAAGTCAGAAAAAATATTAATAAAAAATCGACAAAAATTGCAATTGCAGATTTTGAGTAACAAATAAATTTGAAATTTTAAATTGTTGAAACAAATGAAGATCGAAACAACAGTTCAGATGAATATTCTTTGAGTTTTGACAAAGTTATGACAGTTCAAATGGAAATCATGTCATCAGGCAATATAATTTATATTATAAATAAATAATTACTTGTTAATAATTATTGCTTTATTTCATACTTTATTAGTCTGTTTATAAAAGAACATAATTCCGCTAATGTTCAATCACTTCTTCTTAGACTATTTGATTAGATTAGACGATTTAAACTCGAGTTAACTCTATAATAATTAGCACTTATGTATATAATAGGAATGGTGTTTCTTACATCGATTACAAATTCAACATATCGATAACAAATCAATCATTAATCATTAATTAATCATTTCTACAATTTTATAGCTATGAGCAATTATCAGTTAGCACTTATATATTTATATATATTTAAAATTAGATAATTTCAATTCAATTAACAATAATAAATTATATTACGCCTTCGGCGCAAACTAAACAATTAAATAAAAAAGAAGAAGAAGAAAAATCATCCCATATTAAAATAATCGAAATAAAAAAAAAATAATAATCAAAGACTCACTATTAAATATTGAGTAAAATAAATGTTTAAATATAATCAGAGAATTAAATAAAAAATCGAAAAGAAAGTTTTTATTTTTGAGTAATGAAATCACAACTCAATCTAGAGAACCAACCCTATTGATAAAGACATTCCGTAAAATACTCGGTTCAAATTTGGGCATTGGAAAGATAAGAAGTGTATTTAAATTCTCTGTGTAGATTTTAAGTCTAATAACTTTTAAAAATTTTTTTCTTTTTTTTTTACTAAATTAAACAAAATTTCTAGCACTTTCTGGAACTTGTAAAGCTTCAAATATTATGCTCAGTGTATGCAGCAATAGATGTAAACATCTATGGAATTAGTTTCCACTGGCAATGGCACTGAGCTGCTGGGGAATTTTGGCATCCCATTTGTGAATTGGATAAGTAAATAGGCCAAAAGTGATGAATGATGAACAGAGATGGGCCACTAATTAATTTGCATAAATAACCAGCTTGGGTTGGGGTAACATACACAGTAGATCCCGAAATGCTGCTACAAACGGTTTATCTGCTGATCTTGGCACTTGTCCTCGGTCTCCAACTTGTGGAGGGCACGCCCATCATCAATGACAGCGAGCTGGTGCGGAAGACGCGTCACATTGGCGGGTTTGGAGGCGGCGGCATCATTGGTGGTGGCATTGTGGGTGGCGGTGTGGTAGGTGGCGGCTATGGAGGTGGATATGGTGCTGTTCCGGCCATACAAACTGTGCCCCTAATATCCACGGTGCCGGTTGTGACCACAGTGCCCGTGGTGTCCACCATTTCGACAGTTCAAACGATACCCAGCTACGGCTATGGACAGGGCTATGGCTACAATGGTCTGGGTGGTGGCTACGGAGGATTAGGCGGTGGTGGCTACGGTGGATTAGGTGGTGGCGGCTTTGTTGGCGGCGGTGTTGGATTTGCCAAGTTCAAAGGATTCGGCTTTGGCGGCGGTTTTCTGGGTTAAAAAACAATCTCAAGTGTAAACAATCAATAAAAACAAAAGTGTTTCAAGTTTAAAATTCCCATTTTAGTTGATTTTGATGACATTGCAGTTTCTCTAAATAAAGAAATAAAAAACAGAAAGAATAATCGTAAAATTGTTGTGGCAGTTTGTGTTTAAGTTTACTTTTGACTGAGTCTCGTTTGAGGTTTTCGGCATTGTTTGTTTATTTATTTTGCCATAACTGACGACAAAAAAAAAAAAACAAAAACTTATATATAGAATGTCGAATTTGCAATACTCTTGCCGATTTAACCATAGAATTGAACATTTTCTTGCAATTCGTATTTTTTTAATGTAATGGAAAAACTTTACCCTTCCTATAAGTTTTATATTCTAATTTTAGATTTGAAGGAGAATTAATTCAAAGTATTTTCTAAATGCCATTTCAAATGATAATCGGATGAATTTTGACCGAATTTTGGGTCTATTAAGTCTGTCAGAAATAATAATAATAGAGATATTCGCTCTGAAAATACCTAAGAAAACAGTTAAAAAATTAAATTTCAAAAACTGAGCTGTATAAAAGCAAAAAACAGCTGATCAAATGTTGAAACAGAAGAAAAACACAATTAAAAATATAATCTAACTATAATTATGTTTTGAGTGATATATATATGTACAGACAATAAGTTTGCTTAGTATAAATATATATCGATTACACAATGCAGTATTTTGAAAAAAGTTCTTGTATTCCGAACATTTTAGACAAAAACTTCAAACATAATTTAATGATAATATAAAAGTTTATCTATTTTAAAAGATAATAAAATGTCCTAACAACCTGTTATAAAACAATTTTTAATTAGATTATTCGTTTAGAAGTTCTTAAATTTTAAATTTTTCATAAAACTAATCCCATTTCAAAAAAAGTAAAAAAAATACTAATTGTCGATTGTGTAAACGAAAATTATCGATATTTGCAAATCTGTCAAATCGTGTTTTACAAAATGTCAAACATCTAATAGGCCCTGCTAATCTATTTTAATTGCAGTGTTGCCATTTGGATGCAAGTTTATTGTCACTTTTCGCTCAGTTTTTCTTTTGTTTTCTGCCAGGAAGTTGCATACTTTGAAAAAGGAATATTATATTAAATAATATTAATATTAAGTGATATTTACTGGTAAGTACATACAATTACCTGGTCGTCAAATTCGATTGCGGGCTTTTGTGGCAAATTGAATTGCAATTGTGATTTGTGTCAATATGTGCTTTGCTCAGACTCTGGATATTAATTAAACTGCCAAGCTCTGCATATATATATATATATATATATGTGAATACTGAAAGAAAGATTCAGGTGCTACGCAATGCTGTAATCCATCCAGGACCGTCTTAAGTTACCGCGGGCCCCTGGCTAATTTCACAATCAGCGCTACGTTTTTCTAGGAACAACGATTCTTTAATACGCGGGGCCATACCGCACGGGCCCCTGGCAAATGCCTAGTGTGCCATACCGTTAAGAAGGCCCTGAGTGTGTATAAAAATTGACGAAAATTTGTACTTTGCAAAAGACATAACTGTAAACATGCACATGTGTATGTATGTGTATACAACTATTGCATACATACGATATATTTGTATACCCAGTAGTTCTCTTAGTGTGGGCCAAGACCTAACGATATGCCTAGACCGTGCGGTTGGGTACCCAAGCGCAACCTCGCTCGTGCAATGTATTTTTTATGCCATTGGGCGAGCTAGCTGTCTCTGCATCCGCACGGTTGGGCCCGTGGCCTAGCTTGTCAGTTGGGGCACAGCCTAGCTGGTACGAGCTGGACTCCCGCTGCGAACCATAGGGTATATTTTTTTTTTTGTCAGAGTACGACCAAAAAAAGAGTTTATTTAATATGAAATGTTTAAGTTTTAGTGAATAATACTTTGAAATTCGCAGATTTTTAATTTTTGGAGATATTACAAAGTGCCCTTTGCATAAAAGTGGTTCTAAAATGTAATTAAACCACAAAAAATTGTGTTTTTACATTATTTTGTTAAATTAAATTAAATGAAAAAATATAATAATTAATTAATTTAGTAAGAAATTTTTTTTGGTCAGTCAATTTTCAAAAATAAGCCAATTGGCCAATTCTCAATAAACTATTTGCAGTCAATTGCCAACATAAATATATTACGACACTAAAAATGAACGAGAATAATGAAAATCAGGAGGAGCAATCATTGGCCATCATAGAAAGCAATCCGATTGAGGCGTTGACTATGATGCCACGAGTCCAAAGATCTACATTCACCCTACGTATAAATCCTGAAATAATGATTTATATGAACATTGCACCAGAGGCTGGAAATCTTCCAAACAACTGGTGCGTTGAGGCATCGATGACTCGCAATGGACAGACATTTAGTACCCAGCTACATAATGTTTTAATTGAACCCGGAATGCTTCAACATTATAGTCAACTGCCAGGATTACGCGGAACGATGTTACTTATGAATTGTCTTGCCCAGCCCCCGTTGCCTCCTCCCACTGAGCCACCACTGCCTAGTATTGAAAATATTGAGGTGAGCGCATTTTTAAAACCTTTTTGTAATTTAAAAAAATGATGAGTCAGGAATTACATATTGATTTTTTTTTAGTTTTCTCGATCTATGGAGGTGAGTCCAGCCTCAAGTCCATATTCAGTCACTTCAATCGATAGCGATAGTGTCAGCTCTGAGGAGGAGGAGACTGGAAATGTTAGATTTCTTAGAGATGTGGAGCGGCAGATAGCAGAAGCGATCTCGTCCTTGAACGCCACCGATCAGGAACAAGAGGATCAGGAGACCGATGACAATATCTTTATAAATCTGACTAATGTGGAACGCGACAATATGCGACAGGTTAGACGTGATCACTTGGATACCAGCTCCGATGCTTTTGACAGTGATGAGAACCGCAGTGAAATGATTTCGAATTCCAAAAATCTGGAATTAGAGAATCAATCCTTTGAGACATCATTCAGTGTTCCATTGCGTCGTCTAGTTGGCGACTTGCCACCAATGACAGCTCTAATGCAACGCCAAGAAGAGCTGGCCACACTACCAAAAAACTCACCTCAGGATGCGCTTCCACAATACTCGACACACTGGAGTCCACATGAGACTCTGCCCAATGTTCCGGTCAACACTCGAAATGTAAACCCGTCTACGGTGAATGCGGATTATCCCAAGAATGTTTTGAATAATAATTTTAATGAGTTTCGCACTTATATTGATAAGACAAAGTCGGATATTAATATGGATAATACAGAGAATTCCAAAGAAAATGAAGAAGTCGTTCCACTTGCCAAGTTACTTAAGGAAACTGACGATCTTATTGCACAACTCAAAGCCAAGATCTTCAATCTTCCATAAATGATGTAAAATAATACAAATTTATATTTTATTTTTACACTAATACATCGATTTAAAAATGTTAAACACAAAGCATCACAATTTGAATACAACCTGAAATATCTCATATAATTTGATTTAATTTAAGATGTTTAATTATTTTTATATTTTTGAATATATTATATCATATTCTTGATCAGCATCAACAGCTGACTTAATATAGACATGAACATCTGGCTGTTTCTATAAAAACTTGTTTCTTTTAGTTTTTGCGCTATTATTTAATTTTTGATAAGCGCAATTGATTAAAAGTGATATTTAGATAATAATATTAATATTAATTTTTTTTGCGAACATTTTCTAAAATTTGAAGTCTATTTTTTTTAATTAAAATTAAAATTTTCTAGCAGACAATAAGAAAATTGAAAATGTAAATCAAAAAGTGATGGGAAAATATTTTATAGTACATTAAATAATTATGAATAAATTCAAAAATAATCCATAAATTGAAAAAATGTTATCTATTAATATTTGATTAATCTGTTAACTATGTGTGTTACAAATTTCGTCACAAAGCTTATAATACCTACTTTCAAAAAAGTGTATAAACAAAGCAAAACTAGTTTTAAAATAAACACTTGTGTCTGTAGATCAAAGTGCTTTGAATAAGCATCATAAAAGCGTATAATATGATATGATCAGTAGCTGTACTTAAGAGATCTATGAATTACAGTTACAGTGGATGATTGTGCATATTTATAATAAATTTATTAAATATTAAAATGTTAGAGCTGCAACTAAAACTGAAATTTAATTTATTTCGACAATTTGAGTTTGATTTTATACTATTTAATAGTTATAAAAGTGTGTAATAATATTTTATCTATATAAATACAAGATATGCTTAACCTAAATTCATTCAAAGTTATATATATAGTTTATATAGTTTTAGTTTATTTTTAACGCTGAAATCGTATTTATGAAACTGTGTTTTTTTTCGTTGAATTCTCTATAAACTACAAATAAATCAAAGCTCTTTATAAATAAGACAGCTAGACAATTATTTCTGATTTAATCAAGTATCTTGATCATCTACTGTATTGTTCCACTGTCAAAAATCACCAGACACTTCCGCATCTTTAACTCTTTGAGAGACCCGCTCAAAGATTGGTTCAATTTCATTTTGAAGTAAACAACTTCAGCTTTTGGCTCTTAAGTATAATTAGTTTTGGCTTTTGTGCTGTGCCGAAATAAAATATTAAAAAAAATAAACTTAAATAAAAATTCAATGACAATCGAATAATGCCGTTGAACTCGGCTCTCCAGACAAATATTTGGCTATAAATAAAAGCGCCAATTGAAGTTCTGTTTTAGTGGCTAACAAAATTTGGTTCTGGCCTGTGAATAAGTAGTTGGGTCTAAAAATGGAGTTGACAAGGATTTGCCTAATCTTTGGCCTTTGTGTGGCATTGTGTGGATTTGTTTACGCCGAAGAGGAAGAGAAATCAGCTTCAGTTTTGACCATTGATCCTGTGATTGACGAAACCCAACAGGCGGCGGATAACGAGAATACGGCAGAGAGTACGCGTAAGGTGCGTCAATACTTTGGACCACCACCAGCCTACTTTGGACCACCACCGCCACCTTATTACGGCGGTGGCTTTGGTGGCTTTGGCGGAGGCTACGGCGGTTACGCTGGCTACGGCTTTGGCGGTGGTTACCAAAGAACACGCACCGTCACCCGTACTCGGTACCGTGGTGGCTACGCTGGTGGCTTCGGCGGCTTTGGAGGCGGTGGCTTCTATGGCTAAAAGCATTTTTGATTTCAATGTGGATTTTATGACCAAAACTTTGTGATATTTCATTGTGTGGCTCAGTCGCAGTCTCAGTCGCTGTCTCAATAAATTTGTTTATATTTATGTGTGAGAGTTCTGTTTTGTTTTATGATTGGGAAAGCTCTGTTAATGGTGGTCTTAAGATTGTTAATTTTGCAGACAATAAGGTGTTTCATAAGGTTGCTTTAATGGTTCACTAGCTATGATTTTAACAAGGCATTAAGCATTGAGAGGTCTAAACAATCAAATGATTGACAAATTTTAATTAAATTTTTTATAAACTTATCAAAATTGATATTAATATAAAGGTATTTAAAATCATTTGTTTAAAGTTTAAGTTAAACAAAAAAGTAAAACAGTATTTTGTAATTTTATTTAATCAAATTTATTTCCATTTTTATTATCTTTTTTATTCCAAGGAGCTTAAGTCAAGATATTAAAATTAATTGCTCAACTTTATTAAGAATTTCGTTATTTTATTTATTTAGATTTGTGTCCATCTCTGTAAATAATAATTACGATAAATAAATTACGATAAAATAAAAAAAATGTATTTAAATTCAGCTAAAATAAAATAAATACAAAATTTTGCATAAATATATATTGATATAAAATATTTTAAACAGAAAAAATGAAGTGCAAAATATTAAATTTGTGCAAACTTTTTAATACAAAATTAAGCAAATTCAATTAATATTTAAATATATATATTTATATATTTATATTTAATATACATATATATCTATAATATATCATTGTGCCGCTTAAGCTCAATAAATGTTTATATTATAATAATTTTTAATTTTTTTCTATTTTATAATCCGACGAGAGAGTTGCGCCAATTTTTATGATGAGAAAGTTTGAATAGATAACTTAAAGATCTTTTAAAACTAACTGCTTATAAATAGTTTTAACTTGGTACAGTTAAATATTTGGCATCAACATGTTGCATGCCACATATCTATTGCTGCTACAGCTGCTGCTGTGGGGCGTCTTAGGCCTAGATGAGCGGGAATACGATGCACAAGTGGCGCCACCAACTATGGGTAATATATATGTCTTAATATTATCCAATTTATTATTATCCTATTGCAGCTCAATTCCCAGTTCAAACACCCAAAATGAATTTATGGCGCAGCTTTGTGGGGCAAGTGCGTCAGGTCCTGCAACGCTGGCAGCCATTGCCATTGTCCTTAAGGACAACACGTCCGAGTATTCAATTGAGCAGCACTACACCAAGTTCTCAGTCTGAATTGCATTATTATGGAGCTTTGAATCCTATTTATCAAATGCGCAACTTTAACTAAAAATTAGAAATTAAAGAAATTACAAAAAATTTTAACTGAAAGAAATCATTATTAATTTAAAAATAACACACAAAAAATCTTATTTCGGCTTGAATTATCAAAAAAAATTTCTTTGTAATTTTTACCACACAAAAAATCATTTTATAAATATTATTTATTTATTTATTTTATTTCAAAAAATGTATATTATTTGAAACTTTGAATTTTTGAATTAAAAGTAATTTATTTTGCAATTTTTATTTAAAAAATCAAAAATTAAAAATTGATTTTAAATATATACTATATATCTACGAATCTTGTTCTATATATCCATCTCAATATATTTGTGTGTAGTTTTATGAAAAATTGTGGAAAAATAAGAAAATATTTTTAAAATTAAAAACTATTTTATTAAAACATAAATTTCATAAAAATACAAATATATATTTTGAAAAACTAAAATTTATTGAAGAGTCCCTTGAAGCCGCCAAGACCGCCGCCAAAGCCATGGCCCAAGCCACCGAATCCACCGCCAAAGCCATGTCCCAAGCCACCGAATCCACCGCCAAAGCCATGGCCCAAACCACCAAAGCCACCGCCAAATTTTCCGCCCAGGCCACCAAAGCCGCCTAGGCCTAATCCTCGAGCGGCACGGACACGCTCGCTCTCTGGCTCTAGCTCTAGCTCTGGCAGCTGCTGCTGCTCCACATCCAAGTCCACATCCAGCAGACTAATGGGCACCACCTGCAGCTCCAGTGGAGCTGCCCAACTGCTGTGCAGGGCGCAGTTGATGATCACAAATGTTAAACAGATGGCGAGGAATTTCATCTTGGGACAAGTGTTGCTGCTTTGATGCGCTATGTCTTTGTACTTAATCCCAAATGGCAAAGATGCCAGCTTTTTATACACAGCCCATTACTTTTGGCCGACTTCTGGGCCCAAACTGTGGGCCCGGCTCGTGCGTGTAGTTGCTAATTGCGAGTGTCCACATTGCGTTTTTTTTGGCTTGTTTTCTAGCCAAATGTACTTTCATTCATACAACATTTTGGGATTGGGTTGGGCACGCTTAGAGCTTCTTGGTCTTGTCTCTTCTTGGGTTTACTTAGGTCTTTAGCTGCTCCCTGACGTTACATCATGTTTGCCGTTCTGTTTACCGCCTGCTCGTTGCTGGGCTGCTCTTGAAATCTCATCTAAATTGACCTTAAAGTTAATTTATTTATGTTTGCATTTCGCAATCGATGTTGCCAAAGTTACAAACCAGTTTATTGTTTACATCTTTGATAAGAAATTGCCCTAAAAAAGACAGAGAAAGAGACAGTTAGAAGTTCTTGGAAGAAACTGCTTTTAACCCAACAAAGCTGCTTGTAGTATTTCCAAACATGTTTTAAAATTTCTAAAACATTTATCAACTTATAGGGATGTTCCCCCTCTTGGAGAAGCTGCTAATCGATAGGCATTAGCAAAATTCGATGACGCTTATCGGAGTTCGTTGTACGCATAAGAGAGTAATTAGTTGAATGCATGACTAGGAAATACCCTACAGACAACTGTCAAGTATTCTATGAACAATCTTATTTAGGTTAATATATTTAAAAAATATAAATGAAGAAAGTTTAACTTTTTTTTTAATAAAAGAAAAAGTAGGGAAGATAAGAAGTATTTTTGAAAAAAGTATTTTTTTTTATTTTATTAATATTTGTTTGTTTGTTTTTATTAATATAAGATGTTTACTTATTGATAATAAAATACTAATTTTTTTTTTACCAAATAATAGCAAAAGATCATTTATCAAAGCAATAAATTAAATATCTGAATTGTAGTACGATAGTTCTTATATGAAATATATTAATTAATCGATATTGCTGGTACTAATAAATTTGTGACATAATTAACCGTAAGTAGCTCATGGCCTCTGTAGCCAAAGCTATATTTCCTTAAGCTTAAAAAAACTTAAAACTTTGTGTATATTAATACTAATATTAAAATATATCTGAATCGACAGTTCTTATGTGGAATATATTAATTAATCGATATTGCTACTGCTATTAAATTAGTAACATAATTAAATGCAAGTAGCTTAAGTCAACGCTTTTTTTTCTTACTAGTTCTTAAGTTTCACTTAAAACTTTGTATAAATTAATATTGATAATAATGATCTGAGTCGTTATCGATAGTACGATAGTTCTTATATGAAAAATGTTAATTTATCGATAATACTAAAAATAATATAATGAGTATTAATACGCAGCTTTATATGTTCATTTTTAATTGATTTAATTGTAATACTTAACTCTATAATTTATATTTATTGCTAGTGATGTCAAATATATCGATATTATAGCTTAAGTTTTTCCAATCGCAGCTGTTTCAATATACCCTCTCTGAACACATTATTACTGAGCATATATTATATTAATAAGGCGTTATATTTTGTGTGTATTTAGACAGGTTTAAACTGTCGCAATAATTAATTATGCTAATTAAATTAAAGATTTGTTTAACATCTAGTTTGCAGCAACAGTTTGCGTTGTCTGCGCAGAAGTCTTTTGTGGTGTCTGTTGGGTCTGTGCGGGGGCAGACGCTTCCTCTTGGCCACTTCGCGGTGGTGCCACCACCTGGTCTGGACTTGTTGCCGCTTGAGTTTGCCCAGATCCACATTTAAATGAAGTTCACTTTGATGTTGTTCACTGTAGTTGCGGCTGATGCGTGGTTTGCGTATGGTGTCCTGGACAAAGGCCTGAGACCAGACAAGCGGATCCAGACTGGCATCGTAGTTGGCCTCGTTGTGGCCCCACCAGGGCATTGGTCTTGCCTCCAATTGTTGCAGCAACATTATGAGCAATATTATGCCCAGCCAACTACAACTTACTGGTGTGTAAATAATTTGTTTCTTAAGTGCAGAGCGCATCGTGTGTCCTACTTCCATGCCAGGTAATTAGAAACTGTTGCACGTTCAGTGCGCTGCAGTGCGTCTTATATGGGAATCTGGTTAAGCCTGGTTCTCTTTTGGGACTGTTGCACAAATAGACAATACCTTTTGCATGCCTCACCTGCCACAAGATTATCAGTGCCACATATACCTGCCACGAAATTCATCAATGACCTCTTTCTCTCTCTGAGTATTAGGTAAAATTGTTGCACAGGTCAACAAATTGCAGTTGTTGTCTTTGTTTTGGGTTCGGTTTCGATTTTCAGCTTACATAAAATCGGCTTAATTTCTTTTAAATATGAGTACATTTTCAAATATTTTTAAAAAGATTTAGTGTTTCAAATTTCATTTAACAAATTTTTAATTTAAATTAATGCTGCTGTGTTTGTTGTTTGAAAAGAGTTTTCATTTTTAAAGTTAATAATCAAGATTATATTACTTCCAATTCGCAAATATATATAATTTTAACTGTTTTTTTTAAATTTTATTTTAAGATATTATAATTTTTGATTTCTGCTTGAAAATCTATATAATCTTATATCTTTTCTATTCGCTGTTTTATAAGAAAATTACATTCTTAGATTTATTTTGCAATTTATTTTTAAATATTTTTTCTGTAACCACATTGCGTTCTAAGTCATAAAAACAAATTTGTTTGATTTCTTTTGAAATAAATATTATTCTTAAAAATTTTTAAAAAGATTTTAACTAATTTTTTTTGTAATGTATATATATTTTTTGATAAAATTTTAATTATTTAATTGTCTGATTTAAATTGTTTGATTTCTTTTGAAGTAAATATTATTTTTAATAATTTTAAGATATATTTAAATTAAATTTTTTTTAATGTACGTATATATATTTTTTGATAACATATTTATTATTTAAATAGGCGCCACATTTTTACAATATTGCTAATGTGCTATTTTATAAAACAGTTTTAATTGATTTTATTTATTTTTTTTTTGTAATTTCTAATCATTTATTAATATATATTATATTATTTATTGTTAATTAGAAATAGTCGCATTTTTGATCCAATATATTCATAAAATTCCATTTAAAATCATCTTTAAATTGATTTTTTTATAATAAATTCACATTCTAAGCCTTTTTTCCTTTTATTTAAATGTTTTAGTGCCAAATAAATATTTTTTTATAATATTTCTATTATTTCTAGCATAATTTGCAAATATACAATAATCTGAATATTTTCCCAACTCTACATAAAACATATTCTGTCAAGTAATAAAATTTTCATAAATCCCGCACAGATGTCACTTTTGACAGTTGTTGTATATCATTAGCGTACATATGTTTTATGAGCATCCTCCTAACTCAGCCCGTTCGGGTCAGTACCTGAACTTCTTATCCCAAAAAGTATAACCATAAATATTCTCAATGAGTTGAGGGGTTTTTACCTGGGTTTTACTTGCTGGCAAAACAGCATGTGTCAATTTTAATGTTAAACAATGGAACCTTTAAGATTTCACTTTCTAAGCAGTTGGCGTAATTGGCAGTGAAATGAAGTGAAAGAGCCAATGGACAAAATGACTAACAAATTGCTATATATTTCGCAGAGTATCTGCTTAAAGTGTCTGGTCAACACTCCAATCTTCAATCTTCAATCTTCATGAGGCATCTCAGCCTTGCACTTGACACCGACTCCGACTACTTTGAGCTCTGGGCAGACAATTAGCGGGCATGAGACGATCTTAACATTATGGTGTTACACTGGGAAAACAATTTTCTTATTTTTATTTTTGTTGAATGTTTTTTGTGTTAAAAATTAAGAATTTGCTTAAACTTATTTTTTATAAGGTCAGAGCAGCGTTTTCTCGAAACTCGACCTAAAATGTTGATTTCCCAGTTTTGCTTCTTTTATAATTGTGTCAAATATTAGTCAAAGTTTCTTTCTGTCTGTTTTGTTTTGTTTCGTCCTCTGGATTGATTAAATTTGATCAAAACTGATAAAAATCGATTAAAATGTGCTTTAGCTTGATTTTCCGTTTATTTTTGAAATATTTTTGTAACTTGAGCTGACAAAAGACAATTATAATTAACATAAACAATAAAATAAGAAATAAAAATAATTTATTGACATTATTTTTTTATATTTTAATGTCAAAATAATACAAAAAAATATGAAATAATAAATATAAAAAAATATTAAAATAAACTAAAATTAAATCTGTTATTTTTAAATATGGTTTTTATTTTATTTTCCATGCATTTTGACTTTTTTATAATTTACAACAGTTTCTTGTTTACTTTTATAAATTTTGAATAAAAATTGAAATATTTCAGAAGCAAATAGCTTTTAATATTAATTTTTTAATGACCGCAATCTATGGAACAATAAAATTAAAAGATTTTAATATTTATTAAATTTGGAAATTTAATTTGTAAAAAAAGAAAAAAATAATCGAAAAATTTTGACATAAGTATGTTTTTCCCTTCTGAAATTAATCTTTTTATTATTATTATTATTGTCTTTATTTTATTGTTTCTCTCAGTGTACATGCATGTAAAATATGGGCAATTATGATAACCAGTTTCACTGCAATTCATACTCAAGTTGAGGGCAGCGGCAACGGCGACATTCAAACTAATCCAAAGTCCCAGTTAGCCCACTTTCGAGTTGGTTGCAAGTTGCACGTTGCACGTTGCCACTAACTGCACTTGACACATATGAAAAGATGCAAATGCCGGTTGCAAGCAGTGCTGCCAACTTGGCCTATTTCCAGACAGATTTGTCGTTCTGGCGGAAAATAAATAAATTTGGAAAATATTAATTTCCTAGTTATAAATTAATCGATTTAAAAAAGCGATATAGAAAAAAAAAAATAGATTTTGTTGAACAAACTATTCCGTTTTTTGTTACGAAAGAAAAATATTTATTTTTTGGCAACATTTTTTTTTTTTTTACACAAATTTGATTAAAAAATCTGAAGGAAATTTTTAAAAGTTTGCTTAAACAAGAAATATTTCTAAAAATATATTCGCCTATATTTTACAATATATATATTATATTATTTTATTTTTTTTATTTATATGTTGTCCTCGTTTTCTATACTTTTGCTTTAATTGTGTTTTATTTCTGTTCATTTTTTTCGGTTTATCTGTCCTGTTTTGTTAATTGATAATTGGCAGCACTAGTTGCAAGTTGTAAGTTGCCTGTTGCTGCTTGTTGCAAGTTGCAAAAGTGGCACAGAGCGTTGCATAAAAGCTGTGGCAATAACCAGCACTGGCCACAGTACGCAAACAAAGTTCTGGCCAAGATGAGCAACAAGTTTCTGCTGCTGCTGATGTTGCTGTCGCTGTCGCTGCTCCTGGCCAACGCACAGGGACAACAGATGCGTCTGCGCCTGCCTCCGGGCTACAATATGCGATTGGGTTCAGTTCCAGCCCGATTTGTGGGCAAAGGTGCGTACACGTTGGCCGGCAAGCGTGCCTCGCCTGCAAACAAATGGCAACAGCAACAGTTGCAGCTGCCACAACAACAACAACAACAGCAGCAACTACTACAACAACAACAACAACAACAGCAGCGCTTGCAGCTCTTCCAATGGGCCACCATGGCTGGCAAGAAATACAAAATATAAAATTGTTATGCACGTGAAATATATTTAGCTAAATAAATAAAATAAATAATTTTCAAAATAAATTAAATATTGAGTTTCCCCTCTAGAAGGAAGGCGCATAATTGTGCATATTCATGCGCTCCAAGGCAGCGCTGCTGGCATCGGCATTGAGGCCATTGGCACCACCAAAGAAGCCACCAGGCATGCCACCAATTGCACCACCCGCTGCTTGAGGGTAGAGTCCACCGGACAATCCACCGCCCAATCCCTGCATATTGGCCGCATTAATGATGTTGTTTAGCGCCGCAAAGTTGTCCAATGTGGGCTGTGCTCCAAATGCTCCATTGCCCAGCTGTGGATTGCCAAACATGGCATTGCCATACAAGGGATTAAAGCTGCCCGCTTGAGGATTGCCGGGATAGCCGCCGCTTAGGCCAAAGCCAGCACCAGGCAGGCCATAATTCATGCTGGGATCAGTGTAGCTTGGATAGTTGTTGGCTATGTTGGTCTGCAGACCAGGCACGCCCAGAAAGGGCGAAGCAGGTGCTGCGCCTGCGCCTGCGCCTCCAAAGAGCAAGCCAGGATAGCCAGAATAACCAGGATAGCTGGGATAACGCGCCAATTGCATATTGGCGGCACCCAATGCCAACTGATTCATGGGCAATCCTGTCAATCCAAGTCCTCCAGCCATGGGCAGCTGCATCTGCATTGAAGCCGTTGCTGGCGTTATGTTGGCCGTGCCGGCAGCCAGCATCTTGACATCCGCTTCCGCCTGGACACTCTTCAGCTGGCGCTGCTCCCTTGTTGCATGATCCTCCTGAACTATGGGCTGAGCCTGGCCGCAGCAGCAGATGCCGAGCAGAATTAGCGACAGCAGCAGCAGGGATTTGTTGACCAACGAGTTCATTTTGGTTACGATTGGAATAGACAACTGTTTGCTTCCGGATCGCTGAAGACGCCTTTTATGCGAGGCTGGGGGAAACTTTCTATTGCAATTTTTTTTTGTTTTGGGCTCGTAAAATTTTGGGCTAAAGTGATTTTTTTACGCTTTTATGGTAGCCAAAAAAAAAAACAGAAAAAACCAAAAATAAACCAACTTAACCTGAACACAGTGCAGAGCATCTTGTCTGCGTTTTGTAATCTCTTTATAAACAATTCGCACATTTTGCCTAATGCCAACCGCAAATAAGGTGCTAAATGTCTCTCGGCCAACCATCGAAAATCTGCCGGCCAGAAAATTGTTCAATTTTTTTTGTTACCAATTGTTGTCAGTCGTGGTGAATTGGCAAAGTGAAATGCGAGCCATGTTCATTTATTTTTATTTTTTTTTCCATTTGCTAAACGAAAGACTTAGGCAACGAACTTGTTTCATTGGCCTGGCAGGCGAAAGACTTAGGCAACGAACTCGTTTACAAATTCTGCCCCAAAGTATGCAGATAATTTTACAGTTTACATTGAATATTACATAGATTGCAATATCGGCATGCTTGAAGTTGAGATACCTCTTAAAGTCTTTAATTGTAAATATAGCTAGAATTTTTTATTTATTCAGTATTAATTAAATAAATAACTGTTGCAGAAAGTAAACATATTTAAATAGTAATGATTTTTAAATTTATTTTATTTTTATTATAATTTTTAATTATGAAACTACACTTTTTCATTTATTATTATATTATTATTATCATTAATTATTACACTTTTTAATATTATTGTTTTTTGGTGTATTTATTTATTATTTATTAATTTGATTAGTTTTATAAATTTTATATTTATATAGGCAAATAATTTAGAGGAAAAGATTTTTTAATTTTTCATAATTCAATTATTGTTTTTATTTATGGTATTTTACTTTATATTATTATTATTATTTTAAAAATAATTGCCATTGATTGATTTTATTATTTTTATTTATTTTTCTACACTTTTTTATATTTTTTAAAATTGTATTATTTTTTTCTTTATTTATTGAATTATATTTTTGTTATAATTATAACAAAATTTTTATTTTTCGTTCCTTTTTTTTACTTCTTATTATCATTTTTATTACTTATGATACTACACTTATTATTATTACTATTAATTAAAATATATTTACCATTGATTCATTTTATAATTTTAATTTATTTCATTACACTTTTTTTAATTTTGTATTTTTATTATTTTTCTCTATTTATTATATTATGTTTTTGATAGAATTTTTAATTTATATTTCTGTTTATTCTTTTACTTCAAACTTAAACCATAAATACTGTAAATGCGTTTATTACTGAAATAATATATATTTTTAATTAACATTTAAAAAATGTTCTCTAATTTATAGAATTGCTTTTTTAAAGTACAAGCAAGTTCTTTAAATTAACATAATACGCACATAAACTGTTGCAAATATTTCATAATCTGATTTAAAGTAATTATCCATTTAGTTATTGTAGTTTATTTTTATTTAAAAATATTTCTTTCCTGTCTTAATTTTGAATACATAATGTGTTCATTCCTAAGATCATAACGCCACGCTGAATTAGTAAAATATTTATAATTTATAAAGTGAATTAAGCCCTATTAAATAAGAGTTTAAGTCCCACTAAAATTGTTCCCATAAATGATAAAACTTCAGTTTTTACAGCTTTGTTTAATTTTGTCTTTAATAATATACAATAAATAAATAGTTTAGGCTTATAGCAAAAGTTAAACCTGTACAAATTCCTTAATTACTATATATACACATTAGTAGTTCTCATTAAAATTAGTTAGACTAACAGACTATTTGCCAAAGCTGTCTGTGTAGGCGGCACGTTCTCTGTCCGCCCGCTCCTTGCGTGCATCAAAGGAGTCAAAGGCGGCAACGCGACGCTCTGCCTCGCTGGAACGACGATGCGTCTCCAGAGCAATGGGATTATTATGATATCCATAGACAACACTGCTGGGATAACATATATAGTAATCCTCAGATCCTTGAGAACTGGCACGCCTCTCTCTCACAGGCTGTCCACTAATGTCAATGGCTGAATTGATGGCCTGGAAATTATTGAGGGGCGCAGCTTGGCTTTGGCTTAAAGCCAGCAGGATCAAAGCAAGGACAATTGTGTAGTTCATATTTTAATTTAACACTTGTTTAAAGAATATAGTTTTATATATATTTTATTTTAATTAAAGTTAGTTGTAACTTTCAGTTTCACTTTTAGTTTTTGTGCTGTTGCTGCTTTGAAGTTCCTTTTGGTTCTGTATCTCTCAGATATTTTTCCCACTGTTTTATACATTTCACACTATGCGCTAATTATAATGGCAGACAGAGACCCAGCCCCACACTCACATACACACACACACACTCATGTCAATACACTAATTTAATTTGTTGTGTTGGGATCGGGCGCACAACATTTCCGTCAATATTTGACACTTTTAATGTTTTTTGGGACTAATCATGTGACGTCAAACTTGAGAGTGTTAATAATCTATAAAAGGCTGATATTTATAAAGTTTTAATTTTATTTTTCTTTCGATATGTTGATGAGTCAGGACCAGTTCGCTGCTCTTTAATTTAAATTCAATAGAAATTACATAATATCATTTATGGCCTAAACCAGCTGGTTGAACCACTTTGTTAACCATCCTTGTTTATTGATTTATGTAAATCTATGTTTACATTTAAGCTAAGAATAGTTCGCTTTGTTTATTTACATTCCAGTTTTGAGGAGTGTATAGTTAGTATATTTCGCATATAATATAATATGTGTGAAATATTTCGATTTACTAGAAATCAACATGAATCATTTTCTCATCGTTTTAGACAGATTTTTATCGTGTAACTTCCGCGTAATAAAAAACTTGCGAAAAATATATATGAATTAACTAATAATACTACGTGAATCAGTCTTAGCCTGGTAACATGGCTTGTAGCCTTGATAAAACATCAAATAAATTAAATTAAAGATTTTAGTTGCACAAAATTGTAACCAGAAATATTAAAAAATGAAAATTTTCTTTTTATTTTTTATTGTAATAAAATAAAATATAACAAAAAAAAAATAAATTGATCAAATGTTAATTTTCAATATATACATAGTATATATTTATTATTAATTATTTTTTTTTTATTAAAAATTATTATTAGCTTTATAAAAATTTGCAAACTTTTATTTGCAATTTTTTTTTGTATTTAAATTTGATCTCTAATATAATATTCAGCATATTTTTCAGTTATATTTTCTAAATTCTATTTTCCAATTTCTTTCATTTATTGCAGTTTTATTTTAGCATAAAATTTATTGAACTAACTTCTAAACTCTTAAAAAAATTAATTAAGTATTTTCAATTTTAATTATTTTAAGAACTATTATTAATTTTCTAAGGTAAATAATTTTAAATACAATGAATAAAAAATTTAACTTAGTATTTTCAATTTTAATTTTTTCAAGAACTAAACTAATTAAACTTATTTATATTACCTCAATTTAAAATACGTTTTAACTACGTGTTCTGTCAATTATAGAACTAATAACAGTTTAAAATAATATTGCACAATTAAATATATAAACAACCAATTAGCTGACAACATTTGTTAATATGGTTCATGACTAATATTAAATAAATATTCCTCTCGCTGCTTTTATCATTCTCTTGACTTAATTGGTCGTTAATAAATTTTTAATTATTTTCTTTTGTTAATAAAACAAACTGCAAATTAAATTTAGTTCAACACACAAAAAAAAAAACAACTTCAACAAGCCCCCAAAATTAGAAACTTTCCATAATTAACAATATTAACTTTTAATTGTTTTAAATATTGTTTGTTTTAACAACTATTAGCAATTAGTGCTCATGGAATATTTTGATTTTTAGTTGGAATATTTTCTGAAAAGTACTTACGTGTGAGAAAAACTAAAATTTGCAATTCTATTATTTATTGATTAACATATTTTTGTTTGTTTAAAAATTGAAAACCGGCTTGAAAAATGTGTCAACATGGCAGATATTTGCGTCTCAGTAAATGCGCAGAAATCTAAGAAACTGTGGCAACCTGCCTCAATAATGTTTCCCTCTCAAGGTTGGTAAAAAAAGCTATTAAAAAAATTTAAAAAAATTTGTATTGAAAAAATAAATCCTCTACTTATATTAAATTTTGGAATAAAAAATTATCATTGTTTGTTAAGTTTAATTTAAGTTGTTGAAAAATAACAGTAGGATTAAATGATAAAAAAAAATATATAAAAAATGAAAAATTAAATATAAAAAAATTTAATAAAAAATAAATTGGGAGAAATATACCAATAATACATATAATAATATAATAATCTCTAACAATAATCTTGACAATTTAAACATTATTTTGAAATGCTTACAATTTTTGTAATAATTCTTTTAAATAACGAAATTTTAATTTGATTAAAAATCTCAATAAAAAATGATTTTTAAATAAAATTCAAAAAAATTGCAATCAAAAAAATAGTAAAAAAATATTTCTTAAATTAGAGGTTTTTATTGATTTTTATTTTGTCACTTGAGCATTAAAATTCATTTTGTAATTACAATTTTTAACTGAGGCAATATAGAGAAAAGAATTCTATAAAGATTTGAGAATTACACGGGCGCATAAAAATATATATTTAATTAGAATTATTTGCCATAACCGCCGGAGCTAGCCGAGGCGGATGCTGAGGCGGATGCACTGGCGCTGCCATAGCCGCCGCCGCCGCCTCCACGACGTCCTCCAAAACCTCCACCGCCACGGCGACCGCCGCCGCCTCCGCCGCAACAGTAGCCACCGCGTCCGCCGCCAAAGTGACGGGCCAGACGTGAGCCGTCGGGTGCATCCACTGCGGGATGAGTGTCCACATCCTGCAGTGTCAGTTGCTGCTCCTCCAGCGGATGTCCAGAGACATAGATCGCGGCCAAGCAGACGATCAGCGCTAGCACCACAAATAGTTTCATCTTTCTTTAGTTATTGAATTGCTTCTATGTACAGTTCATTGAATGCTGAGATCTTTTATAGCAAAAGATCTACTTCAGGGGACTGCCCCGAGTCTGAGACTGGGAATGAGATTGAGATTTCGATTGGCTCATCCTTAGAACGCAATCATTAGTTGTCCCATCTATCATTAGTTTTGTTTTTAAGATGATTTCATCGGAATCTAGTCGGGTGTAATGGAAATCCCAGAAACCCCTCAATTTGGTTACTACTATTTATTATTGTTAAACCCCGCCCTCTACCCCCCGTCTAATCCAAGCTCACTTTTAGCACACATTTATCAATTTGGCCTAGAGCCCAGAGACCTATATACAAATATATATATATATATACATACTTATATGCATGTTTAATCGACACAATAAACGTGGCAAATTGAAAAAAAAATATTCTCACATAAGTATATTTCGAAACAAGCCCCTTAGCGGCTCGTTTGGGTTTGGGGGACTCACTTTTTAATACCCTGTACTATATTAAAAAACAGGGTAATTGCATTCAAATGTTGTTAAACATATTTGGAATATAATTTGTCTGAAAAAAGCAGTTTTTAGAGCTCAATATGGTGAATGGAAAATATATAAATAAATATTATAATTGTTATATTAATTATTATATTATTAATATACAATATTAAAAGCTGTAATTAAAAAAAGTAAAATGAAATATAACAAATACAATAAATAAAACAAATTAATACTTAAAAAAAATTAAATAAATAAAATAAAATTTAATCTCATTTTAATTCTTAAAATAAATCAAATAAATAAATTAAATACTCCTAAAAAAAAAAAAATATAAAATACAGGAAAAAAATAATATTCTATTTTGTTAAAAAAAATTATTGATATATTTATGATAAATAAATAAATTAAATACCCCTAAAAAAAACCAAACTAAATAAAATACAGGAAAAAAATAATGTTCTATTTTGTCGAAAAAAATTATTGATTTATTTATGTTATTCCTTCAAAGATTGTAATAACATTCAGATTAAATTATAAAATTACAAAAAAAAAATAAATCTAAAAATTCATAGGGTATATAGGAAAGATAAAACTTTAAATGTTTTTTAATTATTTTTATAGCTCTCGCGCGTCAGCAATTTAAATATTGTTATTATTTATTTTTTTTTTTTTTTTTTTTTGTTGAAAATTATTAAAACTTGTTAAATTATGTGATCACTGACCCCTCGAAGCACCTGCTATCAAATTGCGCAGCAGAAGATCATTTGATTTTGTTTTGTTTTCTTTTTAAAATTCAATTAAAACCAACAAGTTTTAGTAGCAATATATTGCTATACTTAAAATTATTATTAAAATTAAAAATTATTGTAGCTTCTAACTGGATTTGAAATAATATCATTTACAATATGCAGCTGCAAGATCGTTAAAATTTCTGTTAATTTTAAATTGTGCCATCAAAAATGTTAATGGAAATTATGGTTCTATAATTATGGTAATTATTAAGGTTTAAATAAGGGTTATGAATTGTCTTTTTTAATTTATTTTAATATATTATATATATTTTAATATTTTTATATATAATATATTCTAAGATAACTTTACCCCCATAGCATACTGTAGAGCATAATTTGATAATATTGCATAGCTTTGGGCTGTATCAATTTCAATTTCTTTAAATCAGTTTAAAATAAATCTATAAATGTAGTAAACAATTTAGTGAAATGTGCTCGACTGCGAGTTATCCTACAACAAGCTTGGCCTTTGATAATTTTATCAAAAATACTATCTTAAATAACTTCAATGCTTCTTAATCTATTTTTATTACAGATTTAAAGAAGTGTGTTGTTAAAGCCAAGGCTATATATATTTGAATGTAAGCCACATTTTATTAAGGCTTCCACAAATTTTATAATTAATAATATTAATTATATTATTAATATTAATTAATAAAATTTTAATATATATCCCACTTTTTGAATTGTTTTTATATTATATTTTGATTTGTTTAACTTAGAAATTGTTTGCATATTTTGCATATATTTTGCATATTTTTGGCATATGCATTATATGCAAATATGCAACATAAGCAAAAAATATGCAAATATGCAAAATCCGAGGCCTAATAATTATTATTAATTTAATTTAATATAATTTTTTTTATTTTTTTTTTATTTTATCATTTAATTTTATTTATTTTATGGGTAATAAAAAACATTCAGACACTTTTTTAGTTTCTTAAAATGCTGTTGGAAATTAAACGAAAATACTATAAAAATATTAATTTTAAAAATATTAATTTTAAAAATACAATTTCTCCAAGTGTATTCCTCAATTATACAGCATAATAAATAAATAAATACGTCTATTTAAAATCACAAAATAAGAATGTGAAGTTCACTTGACGCAACAGCTAAATGATTGTAAACAAATCGTAAGTTAAATTAATGAAATTATTGAGACAGAAAAAAATAAAAACCCGTTCTTGAATGACGCAAAATATGAACAGAAAATTATTTAATAAATTAAATTGTAGTATCACATGATTACAACAATTTTGTTAAAATTCGTTTAAATAATTTTCCATAATTAAAGTCTTTATAAGTTCAAACAGAGTTTTCGCCAGATCTAAACGAACAATCAAATGGAAAGTTTAAAAAGTCAATTGCAGTATTTTTAATTAGAATAAACATTATAATTTATTTAATTGATTTTCGATTGCAAAATAAAAGGCCTGGCTTCTGAGCTGATGTGTCAGTTGAGTTCGACAGAAATTATAAAATTGATTAAAAACCTTTCAATTACTTGGCTTTTTATTAAATTGTAATTATACGTTTTGTTACAATCAACAAACTCAATATTTGTTTTACAACTTATTATTAAGTTTGCTATTGAGTTTTTATTTTTTCTTTTAGTAGCAACTAAAAGTTAAATTGCCTATTAAGCCAAAAACTGAGTCGACAAAAAACCCGCGGAAGTAAACAAAGGCGTTAACGGTGTGAAACCGATTTTTGGCCATTTGGTCAATATTAGCCGCAACGCTGAGCAAGGTCAATGTCAGCTAACTGATATTGTCGCTTTAACGCTAGACGGAGGCGTCTTCAGTCTCCATTCTTCACTCTTCAGTCTTGGAGCGGCGTGAAAGCTTTGGAAAGAGAACTTGTCAATGACGATGACGCGTTTTTGGTGCGATTCGAAAGCGTTTTCGGCGCGAGTTTTGTGAGCGCTTGCGCGAGTTTCCGTTTATTGTGGCGACTTGGTATTATCAGTGTTGCCAAGTTTAGTGTTAATATAGCTAAAAAAAAGGAGCGTATATTAAAAAAAAATACTGTCAATTTTATGTATTATGTTGTGTTAAATAGAAAAGAAATAGAAAATGTAATATAGAATGACAAAATCTCTTTTCTCTCTCAAACTGGGAATATTAACTGGGTCTTCATATATTTTAAAATAAATAGTTAGCTAAAACAGATTAAATTCGATCTATCTCCTTATTTCAAAATATATGAAGACCCAATTAATGTTCACGGTTTGAGAGAGGAAAGAGATTTTGACATTCTACAGGAGATAGATCGAATTTAGTCTGTTTTATATATATCCTCATTTTATGATTGTGAATATGAAATCAAAATTAATAATTTTGCTTTGCAATCAAAGCTAAGAGCCTATTCTAGCTTTAAAATTTAACTGAATAAAGTTAACAATTAAAGTCGATGGTTAAAATGATCAGGGAAAGTAAATAATGATTAATTTGTCATTTTTATTAATGTTATTTTGACTTTTTTTTAATGGCTAAAAAATCATGTTTAAAATTTAATACAATTTTCAAAAGATGAAAACATATTTTCTACATTTTTGGCATTTTTTTAGTAACAAAAAACAAACCCTAAATCTAGCTTAACAATAGCTAAGCCAACATCTGTGCTTGTGTTCCAAGCTAAGACGAAGGTCTCCCAGTTTCCGAAACATATTAAAAACTAAAAACTCAAAATACAAATTTGGAAATTTGCTCAAGAACAGTTTTTTGGGCTTGTCTGTTGGCGTGACTTTTTGTATTTTGTGTATAAAACTAATTTTAGTTTTATGCAGCAACTTTAGTTGTCATCTGCTGCGACGCGAGTTTAGTTGTATCTTGTATCTTGTATCTTGTATCTGTATCTTAAACAAATTGGAATGTATTTGCCGGCGCGTTTGAGCCTGCTGAGTTTGCTTTTTGCATTTGCCGCCAGTGAGAAAAGCAAACCAAAGACGGAGAAGCCTCAAGGACGCACTCTGGGCTTATTGTCACCGCTACTCTTGGGCACTCCGGGTGGATTGTTCGATGTGCCCGTGGCGCCAATCGGTGCAGTTGGAGCTGCTGCAGCTGGAGCGGCAGCTGGCGCCCAATCGGATGAGTTTTATGGCGGCGGAGGCTATCCCGGCTATGGCAATCAATATGGCAGCCAATATGGCAACCAATATGGCAATCAATATGGCAATCAATATGGCAACCAATATGGCAATATCTATGGCTATAGACCCAACTATGCATATGGTTATCCCAGCCTGGGCTTGGGCTTGGGCCAGGGCTATTATGGCTATCCCAACTATGGTCTGGGAGGCTACTACAGACCCAGACCCAGCTACAACTACAATTATCCCAGCTATCAGCGGCCAGTGCAGTATCCCAGCAATTATGGCAGCTACTATGGCAACAGGCCCAACTATGGCGGCGGCGGCTCCTCCTATGGCAGCAATCCCTATGGATCTCTTAGTGCTAATCCTGTGGCTGCTGGCGGCGGAGGCGTTGGCGGCGTCGGAGGCGTCGGTGGCGGAGCAGGTTCCCAGCTCAGCACTGCTCAGGCTGCTCAGCTGGCAGGACTCTTGGGCCAGGCACTTGGCAGCAGTTTGCGTCCTTTGATTGCCAATGGTGGCGGGGGCGGTGCAGCTGGAGTAGGTGGAAATCCTCAAGCGTTAAATGGTCTACTCGGCTTATTGGGCTAATCAAGCGGATTTTCTAGTGAACCTAAATGGGCCAAGTCTGGAATGTTGGCCTATAATTAATGCCTGCACACTGGGACCAATGGCATTGAAATGTCGCTGAAAAAGGATGTGCTTAAAGAAAAGTATTGTAAATTTAAGAATTGTTAAACTAATTGTAAATTCGAAAATTTTATAATTTAGGTAATTTTGTTGTTAAAATATTAAAACAATTGTTGATCATAATTATATATGCTTTTTATATTTTTTTTATATTTTTTTTTATTTTATTCTGAATGACAAACAACGTCATAATATTTCTTAATTGTAGTCAAGGTATAAAAAAAGTTTAATGAATTTACATGATAAAAATTTAAATATTTTGAAGATGCTATACAGCTCTTAATATAAATTTAAATTTTTTATTATACAATTGATTTGTTTGGTGAATTTTTTGTATTTTTTCTGACTTTTCTTTATTTGATTTTAAAGTATTTAAACGTCGAGTTAAATGTCCAATTAATTGATTTATTGTTTGAACTTTTAAAAATATTTTTAATATTTTTATCAATCAAAGAAATTTTGCTGCGAGTTGAATGTTCATATAATTGATTTATTGTTTGTGAACTTTTAAAATTTTTTTTAAATCAATCAGGTTTTGTAGAAAACAGAATGGCCCATAAAATATCATAATTTACATTTATGGGCCAAGTAATAGGACAAGTCTGTAATGTTGGTCTATAAATAATGCATGCACAGTGGAATCAAAGAGTTAAAATGCCATAAAAAAGGATAAAAAAAAGAAAAAAAATATTCTAATTTAAGAACTGTTAAACTAATTGTAAAATCGTTAATTTTGCAATTTAAAATTTTTTTGTTGATCATAAATTTAAAATTATTTGATTACTTGAAAAGTGTCAAAAAGTACTTAAAGTGTACTTAATATTTGTTAAAAATTGTTTATAATTTAATTGATTTATTTGTGGCATTTTTTTTTTAAATTTTTTTAATTTTTCTTTGTTTGCATTTGAAGTATTTAAACGGCGAGTTGAATGTACAATTAATTGATTTATTGCTTGAACCTTTAAAAATCAAAGAAATTATTGTTTAGTCATATAGAGATTACAATTAGTTTAGAGGGTATGTTTAGCACAGCCTAAAAGTATGTTCCAGTTTCTATTTGAAGTCTAACATGATGCTAATTGCAATTAATATTGGAATTTTGAAAAATCAAACACTTATTCGATTATCAAGAGTTTTGTTCTACTGATTAGCTGAACTCGCTCAATGTGCGAAATAAATAAAATATATATGTTTACATAGCCGCACTCTGGAAGTTCCCGAGTCGACTTTGGGATTGTGGCACAGTCATCTGTAGACCAAGAATATTTATATATTGATTATTAAAGATTGTGAAACTAAAGTGTAAATAATTCTAATTAGAAATACAAAGTGCAAGAGCCAGCCCAGACTGAAGAAGTATAAAAGTGCCAGTTGCCAATCAGTTGGCAGACAGTACAATTCCAAATCTGCTTCAATATGAAACTGTGCCTATTGATTGCAACACTTGCCACACTCAGCTTGGCCTATGCCTTGCCAGCTATCAGCAAGGAGCAGCAGGAGCCGCTGCCTCAGCTGGAGCCACTCCAACAGGAGCCACAGGACGCAGATGTTCCAGCCAGCTTAATGGATGTGCAGGATGTGGGCGGTCAGCATGCTGAGGCAGGATTGCGAAATGCACGCTTCTTGTGGGGCCTTTGGGGTAATCCCTGGCATTCCTACCATTATTATCCCAGATATTATTATCACACCTATCAGCCTTATGGTGGCTATTACTATAATTATCACAATAGTTGGTGGTAAAACTGAAAATAACAAAAAATCAAATCCTTATATTCTTTTATTGTAAAATATTAATTTCTTTGTATTCAATGTATTTTTTTCTTAATAAAAATCAATTTTGCAAAATTTAAAAACAAGCAAAAGTGTTTTATAATTTTATTACTAAGTAAATATATATCTTACAAAAATTACTGCATATCGTTTTGATCGTTAAAAATTATGGATTTGCAATAAATTTACATATATATTTCCATACAAAAGCCGATTTTGCAAAATGATTTTCATTATTGAGCAACAAAATAAAAATCAATCAAATAACTTTTATTTAAAGAATTTTTTCAATTCAGAAATAATTTGTTGTGTTTTTTTTAAATTTTATTTAGAATCTTATTAAAGGATTGTTTTTTTTCGTATTTGAATTTATTAATAATTATTCAAAAATAATTTTTAATATTGATTTTTATTTTTTTTATTAACTTTTATTTCTGATTTCTATAATAAAAATTTAAAAATTATTTTAAATTTTGAATTTATTTATAATTATTAAAAAATTATTTTTAATTTTGATTTTTATATTTTCTTATTAATTTTTATTTCTGATTTCTGTTATAAAAATGGAATAATAATTATTATTTTTAATTTTTTTATTTGGCTCAAATATAAGATTTTTTTTAATTATAAGCGATACGATCCCTGAATTTTTTTTTAATTTTATTTACAAGTCATTAAGTAACTTACTAAAAATATTTTTACTCACTTAAAAAATTATTCTTTTGTGTTAAATTTTATTTAAAGATTAATAAATTTTATATAAGGATTCTGTATAATTTCTTTCACATTTTTTGTGTTTACAAAATGTAAATGGATTTTACCAAAAAAAAAAAAAAAACTTTTTGAATTTTCTTTTTTCTATAAACAAATCTGATATAAGTTTGCTGTAGGCAGTAAATATGTTAATTGATTATGGCAACTTTTATTTTAATTTATTAAAATATATAAAAAGATTTTATTCTCTTTCAAAATTCTTGTTAGAAATTTGTATTATTATTATTTATTTTTTTTATAATTAATATTTTATTTTTTCTCAAAAGTTTACTTAATTTTAAAGTTACTAGAATCTCCGGCAATCTTAACAATTGTATGTAAGAATCTCATCAATTTTTTATATACTCGCATGATTATATATTACATAGCTGTCATAGAAATAATCGGTCGTAAAATGTGTAATTTCAATGCAAGTTTTTATTTTTGCAATGACGTTAGAACAAGTTCATTCTTGTTCGTTTCAAGTTCACACATTAGTTAGTTATTTAGCATCAGAGGCTCGAGTATTTACACATTTTAAATTGCATCATGATTACCTTAAGTATTCAATTCTCAAGTCGTAAATTTTTGGTATTTCACAATTGAAAGACTAGGGCAAAAAAATTGCTGAACAACGATGCAGTTGCAAATCTTTGGCCAAATGTGTTAATTGGCTTGGAATTATTGCCAAAGCTTATTTACACTAGTTCAGGGAATCACAGCACTTGAAATTGTTAAAAATGATTCATATATATATAAGCAAACTTTTGCTGATCTTATTGCTTTGTTTACCTATGAATTTACGCACAAACAAAAATAAGTCGTTAATTCAAACTGGTCCATTTTATAGGCAGAAAAAAGAATTAAAAAACAAATTGTTTAATGCTCAACTGTAGTTCGAAATATCAACAATTAACTTGTTTTTGTTTATCTGTTGACCACAATAATATTACGGGTATATCCAGATCTAAGCAGTGAACTATTCGAACAAAAGTTCAAACATTATTTTAAAATTTGAATAAAGATAGAATCTAAGTGCAAACACTTTAAAATTTAAACAAAAACGCTTATTCATAGGTTTGGGTATAATAAGCGGGAATTTTTAATTATAAATAAATAAATATAATGACAATGATAATGCAACGGTACAGCTAATATAGATAGATATATTGTATTGTATCGAGGGTAGCTTGAAAAGTTACTTCATTTTATAATCAAAAAATTTATATTTTTTTAGAAAATGCAGATTTTTATTTTGCTTTAAAAATTGACAAACTATTTTTCACTTTACTTTACTTAACTTAGAAGAGTGAGGATCCTTTCCAGAAGGACTTTTCTATGTGGGCCGCCTGTCGTCGTCGCTCCTTGCGCTCCTCAATCTGATAAAGTTGAGCCTGTTTGCTGTCCAAAAGAAATTGCTTTGTTTCCATGTGACGATGCTCCTCAGAGTTTTCGCTAAAAGTGTAAAATTTAAAATAAATCGATTTTTAATTATTTTATTTACATTTCACGCTGCTGCTGCTTCTGTTTAAGCAAATCCTGTTCCTTCTGTTCACTCTGCATTAATGCCATTTGTATCCATTCTATGCGTTGATTCTGAATTGTGGCAGCACGCGCCTCCTGTAGCTGCCCAATCTCCTGGTCTAGGCTTAGAGCTTCCATATGCAGCTGATTTGCCAGTTGGAAGCGGCGATACTCTAAATCCTCGGCACATTCTTCAAGTCGCCGCTGCACCTTATAATCGATTTGGGTTATTAAATTGCGACGATTGGTTCGAGACAGAAATTCAGTTAGAGACATTTTTTTAGTGTTAATTTGTTGTTTGTTCTTTTTTATAGTCTACAAGGAGTTCAATAAAATATCCTTGGTAACGAAAATATTTAATTTTGAATTTATCGACATTGATGGCGTTGCCAGACTGCACGTTTGCTTAAAAGAGCTCTGTTGGCATACTGTTAGTTAACAGCAGTTGTCTGTTAAGTTTTACCATAAAATTACCCAAATGGGAAATTATTTATTGTCTTTGCTAATTTAATTTGATTTCAAATGCTTTAATTCAAGAAATGTTTGATTGAACCCTCGAGCTTATTTGTCAAAAACTGCTAAATAAAATGCCTAAATTATGTGCATACTATATTTATCAACAAAACCAGAAACAGAGCGAAGAAAAAAAAATAAGTCGAAATTGGATTTGGATTTTTAAATAAAAGGGGCTCGTTCTGCCAACGAAAGTATCAGTAACAAAGAAATCTCAATACAATCATTTGAAAGATGCGTCTTCTACTTCTGGCAATCATTGGCATGCTCTGCATCGCCTCCAGCTTTGCAGGAGGATACGATCATGGTCATGGAGGCGGTGGCCATGGAGGCGGTAGTCATGGAGGCAGTATTCATGGAGGCGGTGGCCATGGAGGTGGTAGTCATGGTCATGGATACGATGGCGGTCATGGCGGACATGGTGGTCATGGTGGTGGTCATGATTCTGGTCATGGACACGGTGGTCATGGATACGGTGGCCATCATTAAACAAGTCAACCTTAATTAAATATTCTTGAAATAATTTTATTTGTGAACTGCTTAATTGAATTCTAATATTGCATTTTGTATAACATAAATACGTTTGTTCTCAAGTAATAATAATAAAGTTTGTCCAGCAATTTCAATAGAATTTTAATTAATTACTCAATAAATTTAACTTATTTCAGGAATCGTAAATAAAAATTATTTTGTTTTATTTTTTTTAAGGATTAAGGCTTAACCCAATAAGATTCTTACAAGCATTTAAATTTCCAATATTTAAATCAAAAGTTTTAATTAATTACAAGCAATATAATATAATATAATAATAAATACATTGAATATTTTTTTTTTGGTTCCATTTGGCTCTTTTATTTTCACTTTACAGAGCCTAGGCTAATTTATTGTTTATATACTCAATTGTTTATATATTCAATAAAAGTGGTATTAAAAAAAGTGAGCGAAAAAATTAAAATAAAACTAAATTAATTTATAGTTAATTTTATTATTTATATATTTAAAAATATGTAGTTATTAATTTCTAGATTTTATTTAAAACTTAGAAAATAAGAAAAGAACTCACAAATAAAATATTCAATAATACAATAATTTTAAAAATTAAAATCTCTGTAATATATTCTTTAGGACAACCTCGAAAATCATTAATCTAATGTGCGGGCAAATGTATTTTATTTTATTTTTTGCCTAGTCAGGAAGAATAATTATTTTCCTAGAAAATTTAGAAAATATTGGTATAAATACAATGTATAGACAGCAGTTGGAGAAAAACCTTTGACAACTTCAGACGAGTATAGAAAGAATATCGGAAAAATGCATTTAAATATATTCGTATTTATTGGAGCGCTCTGTCTAACCTTAAACTATGTCCTGGCTAACGATGAAAGTCTACAGGATAATAATGTAAACACACTGCTGAGCCTGGCCGATCAGGCGGATCAGGCAGATCAGGAAGATGGTGAGGAAGGGGTTCGAGAAGTGCGGGCATTTTGTTGCGGACGTGGATATGGATATGGTCGACGACGTGGTGGCTGTGGAGGTGGATGTGGAGGTGGTGGATACGGATATGGATACAGATACTATGGACGCTAAACTAAAAAATTAATATAAAACAGTTTAAATATCATTCAGCTACAATTTGGAAAATTAAGCTACAGTAATTTATTTTTGGTGAATCTTTATTAAATGTGTTTTTTTTTTTTTATATTTACAAAGCAATTTATATTCAATTTATATAACAAATTAAATTTTATTTTCAATTTTTAAATTACTTACTTTCAATTAAAAATAAAAAAAGTTACAAATAAATTAAGAAATGTATTATAATGTTTTGATTTATGGAACAGCACTGTTTGTGGTCCAAATAAATAAATAAACAAATAATTATTAATTATTAAAAATTATTAAATCAAAAATAATAATTAAAACGTGTTTTCTGTAGTAAAAATTACAAAAAAATAATTAAATAAAAAACTGCTTTTCAAATGGCCCGATCAAAATAAATAAATAAAATAATAATAAAATTTTTGTTTTTTTTTATTTAGTATACATTTTAGTCTCGTTTTCTTGTAATCTATTAATGAGTAAATAAACTGTAATAATTTGACAAATTACTTTTAATCTTTTTTATGAAATGCGCATATTTTATTTACCGAAAATATATTTTTTCAGTTTATCTATTTATCTGAAAAAAAACAAAATATTAGGCTTATTGACTAATTTTATTACTTTAAATTGATGATTCACTGCAAGACGTCAGCAGTAGAGTCGCTTGGTTTATTGTTAATAAGCATTCATAAATCTATAAGCACAACAATATTTATTATGTAAACAATTGAATGTTTTTTATTTTGAAGTATATTTAACATAAGTTAGATAATTGCTTTAAACTTAGTATTAAAACAGAGCGATTTAAGCAAAGTACCATTTTATTGGCTCTGATTTACATTTAAACTAATTCGAAATACGAAAACGAAATACGATTATATTAACTATATTATATCTTTCCAAGAACTTATATATTTCTTCCATTATAGGTCGTTAAACTGTTTAAAATATATAAGAAAAGACCAAGAACCAATAAGTAAGAGTATTTAATAACATCGCTATTTCCAAAAAACCATTTAGACTTTTGTTTTCTGGCAATTTGCTTGGATATTTTGTGATTTTTGTTTATGTAAATTATTTTTTGTGTTGACAATACTGAATATAAGTAATATAACAACAAAATCCCATTTTCAGACAACAATGACTTGTGAATTTTTGTTGTTTTGTTTTTATTTTTGCGTTTCGTTTTTGACCGCAAAGTGCAAGTTAATGGAGTATTTATTTGTTGTATATATATAGGTATATATATATATATAAATATATTATGATTTACATGCTCTCAGAAATTATTAAATAGGCGCAATCAGCAATTATGTGTGTATATTTATTTATTTTAACTATTTACATGCAAGTTCACCACACCAATTGCAATTTCACCACTGTTGCAGCGTTGCCATCTAGGCAAACTGATGGCAGCTTGTGACGTCACAGCTGCTACCCGCGTTGAATTTGAATTTTTTTTATTCTCCACAGTCGTTACTTTTCAAATGAACTCACTTTTTAAAATATATATATTTACTTAAGCTTATATTTGCATAGAATTTGAATTTAAATGAATTTTTAAGTTAATTAATATGTGTGCTCCATATGTCTCAAGTGATGTGTCAAACAGATCAGACAATAACATCAACAACAGGTGTAATAATCTTGCTTTCGTCGCCATAAAATATCACAAAAGTAACAATACCTGGCTTTAAAAAATAAAAAACCCCTTCTAATCTATAGTATGTAGCTTTTGACAAGCAATTGAAATTAGGCGATGCGATGCGATGCGTGTGAGAACAGGAACGACAACTCATCCGGTTATTCTCGAGGGCTGTATGGCAAATAAAAGGCCGTCGCTTTCGGGTTGAACGCATCAGTTACACAGAAAGCATCAAGCCTTCCACAAATCAAATCAAATCAAAATCTTAAACAAAACAGAAGCATCATCAGCTAAAGGATGCGTCTAACACTTTTGGCACTCATCGGCGTGCTCTGCCTCGCCTATTGCTATGCCCTGGAACCGGAGGTAAAGATTGGCCTGTTGGACGTTGCCGATCAAGGAGATGCCCATGCCGTTGAGGGCGCACGAGAGGCTCGTCAATGGGGCTGGGGTGGACGCGGCGGCTGGGGAGGCGGCGGCTGGGGTGGACGCGGCTGGGGAGGCGGCGGCTGGGGTGGTGGCGGCTGGGGAGGCGGCGGCTGGGGTGGCGGCGGCTGGGGTGGTCATCATCATCATCATCATCACGGCGGTTGGGGTTGGGGGCGTTAATCAAAGCGTATTAAAGCCCATTTAATCAGCAATTCCTGCACAGCCTTAAAGCACATTGCATTGTTTGTTAGTTTTGTGTGTGTAAATAAAGAACATTCCGAAAAAAAAACAAATGAAAACCACTTTTTATTTTGTCTTATGTTTCAGATACTCAATTTTTCTTTTCTTCAATTAGAATTATTAATTTTTCAGTTTTTCATATGCAAATTAATAATTAAGTATTAAAAATATAATCTTTATAAATTAAGATTTAATTTTTAGCTCAACAAATAATAAATAAAACTCCTCCTACAACTTTTAATAGTTATCCAAAAATAAAAAATAAAATGTTTTTTTTTTTTTAAATTTTCAAAATAATTTTGTTTAGGTTCCTCTAAGTTTTTATTTTGCCAAAAAAATATCAAATTAAAAAGCTCAACTTATTATGAGTATTTTAGAGCTTTATTTTATATTATTTAAAAGTAAGAGATGAGTTTAGTCGGCTCGACTACCTCCGACTAAACTCATCTCCTAACAAACTAAGGTCAGCAAAAAATCATAAAAATTATTTTAAAAATTTATTATTGCCTAAATTTTAATTTCAAAACTCAGAAAAAACTCTGTTATATTCCAATTTAAATGGAAAAACTCAAAAGTAAACATTGATTTGTGATTTTTTTAAATTAAATAAAATAAATAAATTTATGGTGCTCCTGCCCATTAACTTTGTAGAGAGTGTCCAGTAGTCGAATATGTTGAACTGTTGCACTCTACATTTTATATATATATATCTTGCGTATATTTATCCAAGTCCTATGTTGACTTTGCAGCGCTAATTATCCTGATTTGTATGTTGGAATAGCTTTAAAATGAATATAATCATACAAGTTTATAAAGAAATATAATACAGCATTTTTATAATTTTGCGCAATACTTGTTTTATTGCATATTGCTTGCGTTGTCGTACGACATTTAACAATCAAACTTACTTAATATTTATTATGTAGAAAACATATTTTACAGAGAATTCGTTAAGCACTAGGCTGATGTGAAGATTGAGGATTTAAAAAGTTTTGAAAACTTGGGAAATGCATAAATATGGAAGAAATGGAAATTTTGAAGGTTTGTTTGGGTGTGTGTGAGTGTGTGTGTGGGTGTGGCTGATGACCTGATGAACTGAGCCGTTGCCCTGAACTCCAACCTGGATGCTATCATACAATGTTATATCCAATTAAACATAATTATCTCATGGTCATATCAATTATTTGAAGAATCTGCCGGGTGCACCAGCGGGGCGTGGCACTGGAGGCGGTGTTGGAATATGTGCTCCTTCAGCACGGAATCCATTCTCATCGGCAATATAGGTGATGGTATAGACAATGCCATCAGGTCCAGTGTAAGAATACGAGCCTTGCATTACCTAAAACAAAAATATTTTTAGCTCAGCCTCAAAATATGCCACACGAATTGTCAAATTTTATGCAGCTGCGCCTAAAATTATGCAATTGAAAATTAAATGCATACCTGAGCTTCAATCTGCGAACCGGGATTCTTCAGGTAGCCGGCCTCATCGGCGCGAATGCCATTGCTCGTTTCATAGCTGTCATATAAAATGTTTAGATTTAGTTTATTCATTTAATTAAAACAAATTAATATTTATATAAATTAAATTTTTTTTAAATAATTTGTGGTCCAAGAGTGGCCTGCTAATCTAGGTAATATGTTAGATTTAATTTAAATTATATTTCACAAGTAAATTAAAGGTAAATTTACCATATGAAAGAACAGTTTGCATAAAGCTTTTTATTCAAAAATTTAATTCGCGAAATATCTTTAAAAAAAATGAATATAATTTTATAAAATCAAGGGAAATTCGAAATTCCTGAGCTTAGTTGAGATATATTAAAAAACAATCCGGTGATTACTATAGAACTATAGAACTTGATCAAAACTCATTCGATTTTCACTCATCATAGCTCGGCCTCTAAATTTTTATACCATTTGAATCTATTTTTGAAATTTTTGCCTCTTTTTATGAGATATTTTTGTATTAACCTTTCGATTTAGACATTTAATTTAGCACATTTTTCAATTTTACCAAAATTATCTCTTAAGATTTTGTTTCTCTAAAAATCAGATCTAATGTAGAAACTTTTATTTAAAGATTTTATTAGTACAAAAATAATTTTTTTTTTGAGTGAAGAAAAAGATAATACTATAATAATAATAATAAAAGAAATACCAAAAGTTGTAATAATTTTATACCTTCAAAAGATTCTCGTTATTTCTAAAGATAATTAATAAACTTCAAAATTAACAATAGATTTTTTATATAATGTAAATTAAAATCGTTTCGATGCATAAAAAAACTTCTTTGCTGTTTGATATTTTTTCAAAAGCTATTAGATAAAGTCGCTTAATTTAAATTAAATTTCGTAAGCTTTAGATCGATTATAAACATTTAGCTATGAATCAAGGATATATATAATTCCTGTTATCGGAAACGACTTCTATATAAGTATATATAGACAATTATAGACAATAACAAATTATTACTCACTTGTACTGATAGGAGCCATCCGGGTTAAGATCAAAATTTTGCTTCAATATCACAGCATTCGCGTCGAAGGAGTTGGAGCGGGGCTGGGGAAGACCGCGCTGCGGCTGCGCTGTAACTGCGCTGAGACAGCAGAGCGCAAGGGCGGCGAGGGCGTAGAAATAGGTAAGCATCTGCATGACCTTTAAGTTAAAGGGGGTTAAAGGGGGTTAAACGGGTTGAGGTGGAAACAAACGATTTGTAAATTTAGATATTAATACTAAGACAGCGTCAATTTGTTTGCTCTTTATAATGTCAAGCCTCGAAGTGGTATAATTAACATATGATGGCTAAAATAATTGGCCATAATCTGTGCATTTTTCGAAAGTATAAGTATTTGTATATAAAGATTGGCAGCGAGAAGGTCGCGCAGCCAGAGAAAATGCTACCTCAAACAATTTTTCTAAATTTATAAAGAACACAAATGTTTACAAATATTTTTGATATTTAGTTTTTTTGGGTTTTGGGCTAAGAAATTAAATAAAAATATATATATTTATACATATTTCACGTTAATGTATATATAAAGATTTATTTAAAATATTTGCTTTAGTTTTTGTTTTTGACCTGGTAATCTTCTATATATATTATTTGAATTTTCTATAGCGATTATTAAATACACAATTTTTGTTTACTACAATCAATTAATAAAATAGGTTATCATTTTAAATGGAAACGGGTCAAATCAAATCTAAATTAATTTTTGCATATTCTAAAACATATTCTTAATATGTATGCGTCAATTCTATATATGTAAAAATGAGATTTCTAAAAATTAACACTGTTCTTTGGGTAATTGATATTATAAAGCGATCCTATTGTTGGATTTAATAAAATTAAATTTTAAAAATCAATCGATTCATATATTTTGGACTAAATAAGAAATAAATTCCAAGAATCAAATATATATTATTGCATGTTAAGTATCCTTTTCGTTTGATTAAGAATCTATTATATATGTTATATATGAATGTTGTAAAATCTATTCTATATTTCATAAAAGTATGTACGTAAGTATGGAAACAGTTGCAAGGATCCTAAAACCAACGCTGATCCTGAAGAAATTGGAATTAAATAAGTACATATCCCATTACTAGGTTTAATTGACTTAAATTTAAAAACACACTTGGTTTATATTAAAATTTTTAGAAACATAAGAAACGAATTTAAACAATTTTAATTATAAAATCCTTTTAATAAAAATCATTTTTGATTTATTTTGAATTTAATTTTTGCAGTGATATTATCCGTTTTTCCTTGCATCCTTAGCACAACACGGTAACCACAACACAATGAGAACTCACTTCAAAATTCGCGAATTCTTTTAAGTTTTATTTGTTTTAATTTTATTTTACTGAGTTCTGTTATGAGAGAGCGTTCGTCTGCGCTTGGAAGGCTCGTCAAAACTGTTTTGACTTGCATGCAGTTGGCACAAAGGTTTTTATACCAAAAATGCATTCACTGAGCCACAGCAGCAGCAGCAACAACTGCAGCAACAACTGCAGCAGCCGCAGCAGCAGCTGCAGCATCCGCAACGAGAGCAGCGCTGCAACAATCAGATTGAATAGAAGAAGAAGAAGAAGAGTTGGCAACAAAAATCTTTTTCTGTATTTGACAGCAAGGGGGGAGGCTGCAGCCAGAGGCGGAGACAGCCACAGAATCGGAAGAGGCTGCTGCTGCTGCTGCAGTTTCATGCGGCGTATGCGCAACGAGTTTGAAATGTAAATGGGCGTTGCGCATACGCCGTGTATGTCAGTATAAATACGAATAAACAGCATGAGTATAATATGAATATTATCCGAGCTACTAGAGATTCATTCTCCATTAGAGTTGTTACATTGAAAATTGGTTATATAATTTGTTTGTTCGTTCGTTCGTGTTGGGCCATCATTTGTTTTCTTGTTGTCTGAGTTGCAATCTTATTCATTTTGTATTTATATTTTATAATATTAAACTATTTAAAAATAGCGCCAACTAAAATTGAACAAACGATAATTACTATTAATCGATTCTTATCGAACGAACACAAAGAAATAACGAAAGAATAGTTCTTTCGTTCAGTTGAGCTAGTCGTTCAATTCAACTTGTTCTGAACGCAACAGCTCTAATTTGTATGTGTGTGTGTGTGTGTTTCTGTGTGTGCGGCACGCCAAGTTGTCTGGATTTTTAATTTATGTGAATTAGCAATACGAAGTTCATTTGATTAGCCCACGCTGGCGTTAGCGTCTCAGCTGGAATCCGAGTACGATTCAATTTGTGATGCGCCGCCGCAATGTGCAATAATTTGTTAATTCAAATATTAATTAAAAGATTAATACTCGACAGTTGAATAGATGTTGCAATTGCCTAACTTGATGAATTGGCCATTTGTTTAGTGCACATAGCATTTAAAGTTATTTCAAGTACTACATATATCTATATATATTTGTTTAATTTGCTTATTGACATTTGCAAAGCCGCGGGGCGGGGATTGCCACACTAAACCATGTTGCCCACTTGTTTTTGGCCTGCAAATAGTTCAATGAATGCGCCATTAAAATGTGCTTAATGTGGCTTTTGTTTAAACCATTGTTTGCTATTGTTTTTACAATTGTTTGCTGATGCATCATCATCAGCTGCAGCAGCTTTTATTTTATTTTTTTATTATTTTTTTTGGGCTGCTGTGCAAATCACAATTTAGACATTTGCAACAGTTGGCCAACAGTTGCTGCTGACCAGGTGGCCACTCCCTTGCACCAGTTCCAGTTTCAGTTCCAGTTCCCACTAAAGGTGAACTAAATCACATGCAAGGGATCAAGCAAAGGCGAAGGCAAATACGCGGGCGTTGGAGGCGCTTTTTCGCCGGCCGGCGCATAAAAATTGCAATTTTCGGCTTAAACTTTAAACTTTTACAAGTTTCATCGTTGTTGTTGTTGTTATTGTTGTAGTGGCAGCGTGTAGGAAATGTCAGTTGCAATTCATAAAAATTGCAGCAATATCTGCGGCCAAAGCAACTACAACAATAACATCAACAACAACAACAACAATAAAAACAACAACAACAACGAGTGCGCGATGATCACGAACATGCCAAGATGAACATCGCGCGAGATTAACGCGCCTCCAACAACAACAACAACAATAACAACAACAACAAACGACGACGCCTTTTCTGCCTTCAATTCCACCTCCAACTGCGTCTTCGCCCTCATCTTCAGCCGCTGCGTCCAGCTGAGCCACCCTTTTATACACTGAGCGAAAGCAAAGGTAAGTAAGCATAAAATATTGAAATTTTATTTACAAGAAAAAATAAAATCAGTTTATATTTTTTTAAGACTAAAATTAATATTAATAATTTTAAGACCGCTGATTCAAGAAAAGTTAAAAACCAAAATATTTAAGAGGTTTAATAAATTTTTCCTTAGAAGGAACACTATCATTGGGCTGCGATATTTAATTAAAAATTATATTATTGTAAATTCTTCTTTATTTTTAAAATTCTGTGGCGTTGAGTGCTTATTTATTAAATAATCATAAATCAATTAGCCATAAAAAAAAATTCATAATTTAATTTTATTATATATCATTTTTATTCTGCGACCTTAATATAATTATAATTTTCATCAATTTTAAGTTTTAAAATATTTCAAACTTTTAAATACATTTTTTTTTTAAATTGAAATTTTTTTTTTCATATCTCTACCATTTTTTATGTGCAGTGTAGCTCCGTGATTGCCTTTTTGGTGGGTTTTCCCGCTCGTCGTGAATTTTGTGTGTTACTTGGCCAGAAATTGCGCTTTGCCCGCGTTTTGCTGGCCTTCGTCTCAGTCGGCATCTTTCGCTGCACTAAGTGCATTTTTCACATTTGACATACAGACTCCAAGTTGAGATACTTACAAACATAGAGATACATTATGAGGTTTCACACTAGATGCTCTCAGAAGTTTCCCGTGTGCTCAGGCCGCGACTCAGACTCAGACTCAGACTCAGTTGTTATTCACAGAATGATGAATGAATGAATCGCATGCGGTGTTTGGCAAATGTTATTCATTTCTCTGATTCAATCAGCGCATCTTAAGTGCGCCTAATATGTAGCTTAATTTATGCATCTTTGTTAGTTAGCCAAGTTAGTTTTCAAACAATGCATCAGCTATATATATACACTGCGCGTCATCAGGTTAGCGCCCCCTTTCCTTTCATTTATTTTTTCGCTATTACTATTGTCCCACTGGACCTATTTTCGTAATTTTCGGTTTGTTTTGATTATCATCTTGCGTGCTCTCTCTCACATGAACAAAAAAATCGAGAGAAGAACCGTTACATTTTTATTGCATTTTGTTTACCGTTGCACCGAAAAACTTGCGCTTATTTTGCGTCATCAGAATAGCGCCTGCAAATGTGATTTCAATTATCTCCTTTGTTTTGCCGCGTACAGTCACCAAATTTTTTGTGTAACTTAAAACAATAATTAGCTGTGTAAAAATTGAAAAAATGGGAAGAGGAACAGTTTTATCTGAGAATGAAAAATCACAGATTGAGGCATACTATGAGTGTGGACTAACTCTTCACAAAATCGCCGAAAAAACTGAAAGGCACAGGAAAACAATATCAAGTTTTCTTAGAAATAAAGAAAAATATGGAAAAAACTTTAAAGGCGGTAATAATCGTGTGATTTCTGATGTTGACAGACGATCGATACTAAGGCAAGCATCAAATTCGCATGACTCATCTGCAAAAATAAGAGAAAACTCAGGTGTTAAAGCGAGTTTGTCTACAGTTCAAAGAGTCATCAGAAAGGCTACACATCTTAAGAGACTAAAATTGAAGAAAAAACCCCCTCTTAATTGCCAAAGAAAAGAAACACGCTTAAATTTCTCTCGCTTGCACATGTCATGGACTACTGAGTGGCAATACGTTGTTTTCTCTGATGAGAAAAAATTTAATTTAGAAGGACCCGATGGGTATAACTATTACTTTCACGACCTACGCAAAGAGGAGCATCATCTGGACCGCCTGCACAGCCGGGAAGGGGGTGTCATGGTGTGGGGGGCCATATCGTACTTTGGCACCTGCGAGTTGCAGTTTTTAACATCGCGTATGAATGCCGAAAACTACAAAAATGTTTTGATAACGGCGTTTCCGCACATGCAAAACCTTTTCCAAAACTTGAAGTGGAGTTTCCAGCACGACAATGCTCCAATTCACACAGCCCGGTCCGTGAAGTCGTGGATTGTAGCTCAAAACGTTGATGTCCTTGAATGGCCACCATACTCTCCCGACCTCAATATCATCGAGAACGTCTGGGGTTGGTTGGCTAGGAAGGTGTATGAGTCCGGAAAACAATACAAAACAAAAACAGAATTGATAGATGGAATAAAACACGCTTGGAGCACCATTTCATTAAATTACTTAGATCAGCTGTACAAATCTATTCCTAATCGAATTTTCGAAGTAATTTCCAACAAAGGCGGATCCACACATTATTAATTAATCATTAAGTTTGTTTAAAAAATAGTATTTAAGTATTAAATCGCATAATTGTTGCTTTAAAAACAATTTAAATTGAATTTATGTCAGATGGCGCTATCCTGATGACCAATTTTTTGTTACGTTTTTCTTGAACATTTTTCTAAAAAATTCATTAAAATCTTATCTTAAGCGTTATATGATTCAAATTTGTTTCAATTTAAAGTAAATTCATTGCAGTTTAATAAAAAAATTATTGGAGCAATATAGCTCAATTGGTTTAGCGAAAAATAATCACTAATGTTGAGTTAGATGGGGGGCGCTAACCTGATGACGCGCAGTGTATATGCTAATTGAGCGCAGTTTCCTTAACATTTTCATACAATTTTCATACCGAGCACAATTTGTGTGTAGTTTTTGCTACCAGTTTTACCAAATGACAAATTGATATTCGGGGCTCTTGGGAGTGATGGATTTGCCATTTGGTGTCTCACCGTTCAACCGTTCAACATTGCAAACGAGTTTATGACGTAGATTAATTAAATCTGAGTATATTTGCGAAACCAGTAAACCAAAAGCTATAACTCTTGATGACACCTTGGCTCAAGGAATTTATACACAGAGCGAATAAAGCGATACTAAATGTGGCAACAACAGATTTTCTTTAATAACAATTTATTAATTGTTAATAAGCAATTTATTGTGTTCACAAAATGAGGCACAGTATTTTTTTAAATTTCTATTCTTATTTTTAATTTTTTTTAATAATAATAAAAATAATATAAACACTCAATCAAATAAGTTAAGTTTCTTTATGAATTGTTTCCTTTTTCGAATAAATCTTTTTTGATAAAGTTAAATTCGAATAGCTTTTATTTCATTAAGTCAAATGCTAAAGTTTTTATAATAATTTTTATTAGTCTTTTTTTTTTTATCAATATTTTGTCTACTAGCATTTGTTAATGCTATAAATTGAATATGTAGCTTTATAGGGTAAATATTGAATATTTTAGAAAATGTTTACCTATTAAATTATTTAATTAGAATTTAAATTGAATATTTTAGGAAACTTTTAGCATTTGAATAATTTATTTAGAATTGAAATGAATTAAAAAAAATACCTGCTTAATTCGACTTTGCCAAAATTTCGTTATTAAATTCTATTTAATTCAGTTTTATATAAATTTTCTTGAGTGTATTTTTGCAATTTGTTTGCGGAGTTAAGTTGGAATATTTCTCAAATTTAGCTTTGTGAAAAATTAAATTCTAAATATTTAAATTTTTTATATTAAATATTTCTAAGTGTATGATTTGATGGACAAATCTTTTAGTTAGTTAATATGAATAAGTATAAAACAAGCAAACAATCTCATGAGTGGATCGATGGATCGCTGAATCGATTAATCGATCATTAGCTATGACACTGGTCTAAAGTATGATTAAAGAATGAATAGAACTATTCATTAGGTTAGTTAATTTACTAAATAAGCATAACTAAATCATGAAATCGATCGTTGGATTACGAATTTTGTATTTCCACTCGTTGAATCATAAATGAATAGTTATGCAAATGGATGTGTGAGTGTTTTTTATTTTAAAGACATTCGTTTCATTAGAATTTCTTTATTGTGTTTTGGGATTTGTGGCTGAGTTTTTTTGGATGTTAATTTTTTTTCTTTTTTTTTCGTTGGCTGCGCACAAAAACCGCCGTATAAAAGCCACGTTTATTGAACTTCTGAGGCAAGTTAAGAGTCAACCTTTGCCAGGAACACAACACGCGAAATGTTCAAGATTGTAATTGGTTTGTTTGCGATGGTCATGGCCGCCAGCATGGCCAGTGGTGCCACCATTGGACGCTTGGAGGTGACCACAGAGAAGCGCGAGATTGTGCCTCTCCTGAAATTCGAGACAGAGAAGAAGCCGGATGGTTCCTTCAAGTTCTCCTACCAGGGCGGCGATGAATCCGAACGTGAAGAGGCTGGACATCTGGATAATGTTGGCACCGATGACGAGGCACTCGAAGTATCCGGCTCCTATCGTTACATTGATGCCGATGGCAATACCGTTGAGGTGCACTACACTGCGGGCGTAAATGGATTTGTGCCCGTTGGCACACACATTCTACCAGAGATTACAGCCGCGGCCAAGGCAGCTGCCAATTTGCCAAAGGATCAGGAGCTGGAGGAACAGCAGACTCAGCGTCGTGCTCGCTCCAAGGCGGAGCAAGCGAAAGAGGAGCCCAAACTCAAAGGAGCCGAATCACAAGTTGTGCCCGTAAAGGTTGTCCTGGAGGAGAAGAAACCTGTCGCTGTCGAGAAGGTGGAGAAGCTGGAGAAGAGAGATAAAATCGAATCCAAGAGCGCCTAAGACTAGTCCGAAATTATAGAATTTAACTATTTGTAGTATTATTATGTGTATTTATGCATTGAACACGCTTTAAACTAATCAGAATCTAATGGTTAGCAATAAAACGTATCTTAAACTAAACACAATGTTTTTTCTCTCTTACAATCGACAACTTTAAATTCCCTCAAAGTCTCTTCAGTCTGTAAGTGCTAAACAACACTTTAAACACCCGAAGTTTAGTTTATAAATAAATGAATACTCTAAACTTTATGCTAATTGCCCCATAATGATGTCATAAACTTTACGAGGCCGTTGATATTTTGATGATGAAATAACAATATTTGACTTTTTGGTTGTTATTGCTTCAATAATAAAATAGTCATCATTTTGTTCAGATATTATCACAAAAAATAAAATTAGAAGAATTAATTTAAATTAACATTTCATCGGACAAAAAAAAAATATTTATGGAAAGTTTGTAGTACGAAAAAAAAAATGGATCAATATACATATGTATTTATTTTGCATTAATTTTGCATAAATTTTTATACTGAAGAGTTTAATCAAAAATATATATTCCTATTTACGTTTCTGATTATTTTTTATACAATTTTCCAATCAGTCTTCTTTTGATGAACTTATGTTTGAATTTCTTTCAACACATTAACTCAAATTAAGTTCCAAAATGAAGAACAATCGTTCCTACATTTTATTTTCAACTCAATTAATCGTTTAAAAAAAAAAAACAAACTGGTTTTCGATATATTTATACTCCAATAATAAAATAATATATAAATTTATAAAAAAAATTTACATTTTACTACTAAAATTATGCAAAGTGTTGCATGTTTGTAAGCGCGGTTTCTTGCACGCCTGTGCGTCTATAATTCTCAAATGGTCTTAGCAGTCAGTATATAAGGCATGTTTTCTATTAACATTTTTTTTGTCAAAGATTTATTAACAAAATCATTAAAAAAAATTGTTTTGGTTTTTATTGTTTGTTAAGTTTAATGTAAGTTGTTGAGAAATAACAGCAAAAATAAATGTTTCCCAAAACAAAAAGAATTGTTATGTGTTTTAAAATCTAAATTATATTTCTCAATAAACAATATTCCCATAATATGCACAATTAAATGACCACAAAATTTGAATAATAAATTATCGATTTTTTTTCAATTTGGAGAAAAAAATCGAATAATTTAAGTGATCTTAATCTTTCATAATTTTAAATTAAATATTTTTGACAGATTGTCAACTTTTTGGGTTGGTGTTATCTAATTACACACTTACTTTATTGCAGCCTGTCTAGTGTAATATTTGGTATATTTTGGAAGCATTATTAGATTTTCGGAGAGTTTACAGCCTTCTTTTAATTTAAAAAGATTGTAGAAAATCAAGATTTAAGACATTAAAACTTAAGCAATCAATAAAGATTACAAAAGACCATAAACTGAGAGAGTATTAAGCTAAAAAAAAAAAAAAACAATATGCCAAAGTATGATTTATCAAACATTAATTGATAGTCAAAAAAATTGGTGTTGTTCTATCGGCTAATTATAAAACTTTGCATAATTATTTCTTTCATTTGTCATTTTAATATCTTGGCTGCATGGTAATGGGACATAAGACTACAAAAAGAAAAAACAATGAAAGATTAAAGTAATCAAGCAGAGAGTTGTGTATCGATTGATTAGCTGGTTCGACTATGCCAAGCCTTACTGTAGCACTGTGTCATCATTAGCATTTGATAAGTGCCAAGACTGTGCCAAGTTATATATATTTTCAAGGTCTGCTCTGTTGGGAATTTCGAAGATTGTCTACAAAAACTCGAAAGAGTTGAAATTATTATGCAAATATTTCTTTCTGATTTTTGTTTTTGTTTATTAATATATTTTTTGCTGGCACTTTGGAGTTACATAACTATAAAGTTGGCTCTATAAAGTTGGGTATTTTTTACGCCTTTTCTGCTAAATCCTGCAGACTGGGCAAGTCCTTTGCTGCCTGGGCAACATTTGTGATCTCGGCATTAATTGTCGAACCATAGGGCACAAATCCATTTTTGCCGGCCGTATAAAACACTTCAACTTCCTGACCCTGATCATCGATATACTTGTAGGAACCCTTCACCTCCAAATACTCCTCTTCGGTATCCGGATTAGAAACAAGCGTAGCCTGCTCTTGGCGCTCACTGCCATCGCCGGTCGAGTATTTCGTGTCGTAGCCTCCATCTGCATACTTGTTGATCTCTGATGTGAGAATGGGCACCACCTCCTTCTCTCTCTCCTCTGTCACGGGCAGAGCATAGGCGCAGGCCAGCAGGACACCCAATGGGAGCAGCTGCAAAGATCCAAACGTTTAGATGAAGATATATTGTATTTCTTTTTAATTTTGTATTACTTACGAACTTGAACATTATATATTTATTTTTGGCTGTTTTAAACCGTAGCACTGAAAGCGAGAGTTTGAATGAAGAGCATTTTTTTGACTTGGCTTTTATATGCGGCTCAAAAGCGTCGCAGAGTTTCACGCATTGCTATTAAATATATATTTGAACGCCTTTTAAACATGCCAAACATGTTTGCATCCCGGTTTATGGCAGCTGCGTTACGGGCCCAAACTTTAAACGATGCTCAAATTGCTTCACGTTAAATGTCAGGGTCATCATACTAACATAACATAATATCGCTCTATCAGACTGTTTCTATTAATCGAGAAATGTGTCAACCAAAGTTGATTATATTTTTAATCCAGAAAACCAGTCGCTCAATCATTTAATCGGTCAATCAGTTAATATTTAATTCAGAGCAACAGCAACAAATGCAGTTAAAGCTTCCGCACACGAATTTTAAGTTTAATAAAAAATATAAAACTGGAATTCTAAAACTAAACTAGAGACTTAATTTTAAGCTTAAGAAATTATTAAAATGTCGATTTTTTTATTTTTAAAATCAGACTGCAATTATATTTATAGTACAATAGGAGATAAATGCATTCATCTCCTAAAAATCAATCTTTCGCGAATGTTAGCAAATAGTAAATCGTATTATTTATTTATAATAATATAATAATAAATAAAACTGGAATTCTAAAACTAAGCCAGAGACTCAATGTTAAGAAGAATTATTATATTATATTATATTTTAAGAAGAAAATATTATTAAGAAATTAATTAAATTTGGATTTCTTTATTTTTTAAACCAGATTCTAATTATATTTATAGTACAATAGGAGATAAATGTCTTCATCTCCTAGAAATCGATCTTTGGCGAATGTTAGTAAATAGTGAACCGTATTATTATTTATAATAATATAATAAAAAATAAAACTGGAATTCTAAAACTAAACCAGAGACTCAATTTTAAGCTAAAAAAAAATATTTAAATGTCGATTTCTTTATTTTTAAATCCAGGTAAATGCCTTCATCTCCTAAAAATCAATCTTTCGCGAATGTTAGTAAATAGTAAACTATATTATTTATTTATAAATTATTTTGGCATTAAATTACAATTTTATATATATATTATATATATATATACATATTAGACAGTATTTTTACGGACTGGGATGCTTTATATTTTATCCAAAAAGCTAAAAGTTTGCCATTGTAAGCTATGAGCTACTGCATTAATTAATTTATTTTGTTATATTAAAAAAAAAAAATAAATAAAAAAATATAAAAAAAAAATATTGCTAAAAAAATATTTTTATTTTTAAATAAAAAAAAATTTAATTCCAAATAATTTGTAAACAAATTAAATAATTTTAAATAGTTATAAAATGACTTGTTGAACTATTTAGTTAATTTTTAAAAAACTTTCAGATATTTCATAATTATTAAACTGATTTTAAAGTTATTTACAGCTATAAAAATGCAGTAAAATTAAAAAAAAAGAACTGTTTGCAGTTCATGTTAAATTCCAAGTAAACTTGTTGTTAAGTTGGATTGATGGCATCGATCAGTGCAACCATTAGCAGGCTGGGAGTCGCAATTACCTTTCTAAGCTGCTGCAACATCACAATTGATGCTGCTTCTACCCACTCAAGGTGTCGCGATTAATTGCCACTTGAGTGAATCTCTGTCTCAGTCCCCCAAAGAGTGTGGCATCCGCATCTACCAAGCCCACAAATGTTTTCATTTAGCATGTAAAATGTCAGCGCTTTGTGTAATTCTTGTCTTGTCTTGTAATTTATTATTAAGTATCTGCATTTGAATGTGCGAATCAATGACAAGCCGCAGAGGGGCAGGAGGAGGAGGAGGAGTAGCCAGAGTGCCCAGGGCATTTCCATATTTTCATTTTCCATATTTCCATATTTCCACAACGATGTCAGCACCCACTTTTCTGTTTTCAACCCAGCTTTTGAAGGTGTGCAAGGTATTTGAATACGTATTAAAAAAAAATATTTATATTTTGGGGTCAATGTGGTTCGAGTAATTTCAGCTTAGTTTCTATTTCAAAAATGTTTTTAAATATCACTCAGAATAGCTTATGAAAATGGCTTCATATTATAAAAAAAAATATGATTTAACAACAAAAAAAATAACGTAACTTGTGTGGCTTTTAAAATAAAAACTTTGATATAAAAGTTATTTAGAAAATTTTTATTTTAATTTAAAAAAATATATTCTATTTTTATTCGTAAAATTAATAATAATTTTTAAATATTTATTTCAAAAATCAATTATAAAAAATCAATTAAATATTATTTAAAATATATACATTTGTTATAATCATGTTTTCTATTAATATTCAAATAAGCTGCATAAATAATTTACAATGTATTTAATTGGAAATATTAATTAAATTAGCAATAAAATGAATAAATCCAATAAATAATAAGTTATATAAAGACTTGACTGTTTCTAAACAGGAAAGTAACTTAATATAAATAATATTTAAACTATTTTCAAATCATATATTTTTTTTAAATATTTTAGTGTCTCGACGACATTTGGCAAAGGGCAAGTTGCAGCTACATAGATACTTTGCCTTAGGTCCCAGTTCAAGCCCCCAAATTACCATGTTGTCCCGCTCGAAATTATAATGGATCTGCCAGCTGAGAAGAGTGCCAATAAAAATTGCAACAATTTATATTTTTGACAGGCAGCGCGAATTTACAAGAAACTAGAAAATATCTCAGCTTGTAGCCCGAGAAGATGCATAGACGAGTTGTCTTCAAATTGAAGGTGTTCAAAGGTGTCTCAAGGTGTTGGAAGCGGTTGGAGCTGGCCAATTGGTTACTTGGTTACTTGGCCACTTGGCGCTCCTCATTGGCATAGTTCAACGCTGACTTGATTTGAATTTATTGGCCTATAGAGGCTAAGAAGCCAGCCAACATTGTTTACGAGTCGTTTATTTCGATAATTGTTTATACAACATTTGCAAAAGTGAGCCAATCAATGCGGCTCGCTTTGTTGCATATTTATAATACTTAAGAACAGATCGAATAGATGAAAAGTCAATATAGCTACCAGTAGAAGCATTATCGCTTGATCAGGTATAAAAATAATCCAATAACTGCAATGGGATTCTGAATAAGAATCGATCGCAATGCACCGCTGTTAGATTAGTTTACCAGGGTTGCCTAACAAACGAAAACGATAGATTTAAGGATAATAGAAATATATAACCCTAATACAATAAATGTCGGCTGAAATTGATCGTATGTGATAACACTAATTGACTGGAAAAGTTATGAACAAGGTGATTTTTTCTTGGGTGTTTTTACTAATTGTTAAATATCTATCGCATTCACCGAACGATTTCGACAAATGTATACTTAAAATATTCGTAAAAGAATTATCTAACAGTAAATTTTAAAAAGTATTTAAGCAAATTTTTCAAATTTTTAAAAGACCAATTGAAATTCATCAATTTTTCAAAAATGCAAAAAAAGTTCACATTTTTCAAATTTGAGGATTTTTAATGACTTTAATTCTTATTCGATCCGCATAAATGGCACACCGCTAGAAAGGAAATACAATTATCTATTGGGCTGTGTAACATTATTTAAGATCAAGTAAGATCTGATGTTGATATGAACAAATTAGTGGAAAGACTGCCAAAAAAAACTAGCTATTTGCGGTTTTCTCGAACATTCTTTGAAAAAAAAAAATGGTTTGCATTTTTGATATCAGACGAGACACGGACTACTATGATTAACTTGAACTCCTTATCCGATATATCGATAGACGATAAATTATCTACAAAGGCTTAACATAACTATCGCACATTTCTATTCGCTCTAAAAACACGTGACAAGCAAATATAAATTTCTGAAAAACAAGAAAATAAATTACAAATACATCAATGAAAAATGATCTCTTATAATGCGAAAATTGTACCCGTGGAATCGGATTAACTTTGCTTTAATTTGCACTCGATTTTATAGTTAAGTTTTTTTTTGAAGAATTGCCTTGCAAGAAAATAATCACATTCTTTAAGTTGTGCGGTTTTGATTTACATTTATTTAATTTCATATTTAAGGAAATTAAAACTGATTCATATAACATTATTTAATTGGCATTTATTAAAAAAAAATAAAATAAAATAAAAATATGTATAAACGCCTCTTTCTATCGCCAATCTAGTCTTATTTTAAACTAAGTATATTATTGTCAAATTCATTAATTCAAATTCTTAACTAATACTGATTGCTTTTCGATCGTTTTTCAATTTTAATATCTGCTTATTGAGCTGTAATTTAATTTTTGAACTGCGATTCAACTGCTTTTCGCGCTGTGTCAGTTATCTGTTTGGATATATTTGTGCCCAAAGGCACAAAACCATTTTTATCCGCCACATAACTGACCTCAACTAGTTCGCCATTGCTGTCTGTATATCGATAAATGCCCGAGATCTCTAACTCAGTGCCATCGTTATCGTTATCATTATTATCATTGTTCGTTCTTCGCACTATGCCCACCTCTTCCCGGTAGCTGCCATCGGCGCTTTCATAGGCAAAGAAATAGGATCCATCATTCTTCTGCTCAGCCAAAGATTTGATGATTGACAGCTCCTGCTGCTCCAGCTTTCCTCCCGTTGGAGCACTCCAACTGCTGTGGTTCAAGCCTAAAGTGAAGATCAGGCAATAAAGCTGCAAAAATCGAAGATTATAATATTTTTACATTTTTATTTAACTCTTTAAGAAGCTGCTGCTGCTGCTGCTTACCAATGCGAACATGTTTTATGGATGCTCTTCTGAATTTATGCTAATATACTGTGGCCCCAAACAAAAGACTTCTTGGCCTTTTATACTCTTCCAACTCTATAGAAGTTATTCTTCTCCTCTCTCCGATAATAACCCTATTATATTCGATCAATAGAAAGTTGCACGACGTGTTGAGAAATGGACAAAAGGCAGTTTGTTGAACTGTTTGTCTGCACATAAATAATTTTGTAAATTTGCAATTTAAATAATCAGAATTTTGACAGAGTTATGTAACACTAACCGTAAGCTGTCTAGAAGGGGAAAAAGAGTATAATATATTTATGATTATTTCATTCGCATCAAAGTATTAAATAATGTGTATTCTTTTGCAGAATATTTAGCAATATTTTCAGTTTCGTTTTAAACTACATAGAAATTTTGTAAAATAAATATTTATTATTTATTTTATTATTATTATGCTTATAATCAATTGTTAGATTTAGTAGAATAAAGTCTTTATAATTTTTACAAATTTTCTTACATATATAATTTTATAATTAAGATAATTATTATTTTAGTTTTATTTATACTTTATTTCACAATTGACATTCAAGGGAAGATGCGTAGTTATCGATTATTATTTATAGATGATCTCGATAACTTGATTGCAGTGTTGCTTATATTTTATATTAGGGTTACCTCAATTTAGGGCTACATATAACACATAATATGATTGTTCAACTTATATTATTTTTATTTTTAAAATATTGAAGAAGAGCAAAAGAAAAATAATAAGAAAAACTATTTTCAAAAAAAAAAGAGAATTAAATGCATCAAATTAAAATAAATAACAATAAATATGTATTGCAAATTGTTGCCTATGGCGGTTTCCAAGTAACGAATTTATTTTTATTATTTTATTTATTTTAATTTAATTTTTTACAAATTAAATTTTAAATATTTCATGGCATATTATTATATGTTCTCTATATCAAATATGATATATTTTATTCCATATTTAATATTATAATAAATGCAACTTTAACGATAGTATGTTAAATTTCGAAAATAATATATAAATTGTTGACATAACTCAAGAATGACACAACAAAAAATAAAATAAATATCAGTTAAATGCGTTTGGTGTGTGTGTGTAGTGTGTGTGGTGTGTGTGGTGTGGGTGTATCTCAAAGGTGCAGCGGCTAATAAAATTTGTCAAATTACTTGTACAAACATGTCGCATGGTGGGCGGGGCGTGCCCCGAAAGCGAAAGGTGCAACAAATGTAACGGCTGAGTGGCTGACAAAAGCACTTGCCATGTTTTTTTTTTGTTTTTTTTTAAACGTTTCCACTTGACTTCCATGCAAATTCCAATCCGTTGTCAGTTCTCAGTTTCATTTTCATTTTCCGCTTGCTCTGCATACAATTTCGGCCAAGATGTGAGTTGCAGTTCCAAGTTGCAAGTGGCAAGCGGCAAGTGGCAAGTGGCAAGTGGCAAGTTGCCTTCTCGACTGTTACAGTGGGTGGGCACTGAGAAGCGACTAACATTTATGCCACAAGAATTTAATAATAATTTTAGCGATTTTGCAACCTTACAACTCTGTAACTCTGCAGCAGTGGCAGGTCGCAGACTCACCAACCAAATGCAGATACCCTGTATCTAAGGCTGTTAGAAGGGCATGCAAGAATTGAGCTTGCAAAATGAGCAGAGAATGCAGCTTATTCTTAAATTTATTATATGCAAATAAATTAATTATTTTATTAAGAATTAAGTCTATCAAAATGTCGTTGTCATTTAATTCTCTTACAGTAGAGTAGCGTCCATTTCCGTGTTCAAAAATTTATGGATTCTTATCCAAACTTCAGTTTTTTATATAAATTTAAATAGCCTAAATATGCATGATTATTTCATTTATATATTTTATTACTTATATTATTATTTATATCATTATTAAACAATTTTGTAGTGAACCTTAAATAATTGTCAGTTTTATTGTTTAATCCCATAGGCTGAAGAACTTTACATTAATATAAATCACAAAATCTCTAGGTAATAGTTTGCATTATTATTATGTTTTTATTTGAAATAACTTCATAAATTAGGATCGACAATAAATCGTATTTCTTCAGAGTTTCAATCACAACTAAAAACATTCTGACTTAATAAATATATAGGTATATTAATTATATACTAATACAAGGTATATATACATTTTATACATATATATAAATAATAAAGAGACGACTAGTCAAGATTCATCCACAAAAAAATATGTTTGAAAATAAACTTTTATTTTAGAAAGCTCATTTTTATTTACTTAAGAATTGAATGTTAACGAAAATGAAAATTAAATATATTTTTTTTAAATAATGTCTTTATATTGATGTCAAAATTCAGGTTTAGACTATTATATCAAATTTCAGTAGATATTTCAAAAACACTTTTCTGTAATCAAAGTTTTCTTTACAAAAACGAATTAACAGTCTTTCGAGTGTTATTTAAGCTTTCTAAATTGCCAAATAGATTTTATATGAAAAATAAAATAAATAACAAAATTATTTATTTCTTGACAATCATACAGGGTATTTTAAAGTCGAAATGCGCTTTAAAACAGCGCTCAGTTTTGGTGCTGGCATTTGCCTTGGCGTGCTATGGGCGTTGCGCTTAATACGCCCAGATTTGAAATAAAAAAAATAAAATCAAATAAATATTAATAAGAAATATAAAACAGGCTCAGTTTGCAGCTTGGAAACGTTTAAATAAATTGATTCTAAGACGAATGCGAATACCTATCGAATGCAGATGGTTACAATAAACTCGTCTGGCATTACAGAAATATTGTTATGTAGCTGAAATGAAATAAATAAAATTGGAAACAGATATAGAAACAGAAACAGATATAGAAACAGAAATAGAAATAGAAACCCATTAATGTTGAGTTGCAATGCTAACAGGTACAACAACATAACTCAGAGGCGACACATTAACCTTTACCAAGATGCACTTGGATGGATGAAGATGGAGATGGAGATCAGGTGATTCGAACCGGAACAGCAGCGGGATACGCACAGATCACAGATCTGCAATGTGAATCAATTAGCAATAATAATTTCATGGCTTGTTCGTATAAATTTGTTTAATGGAAATACAACAAAAATAGAGAAAAATGTAAAAATCAAATGTCAAATGCCTTCATTTCAGCTTTTATGGCCCAAAACGATTAATAATACTCACGGTCTAAACTAAAGCCAAGTCAAGAGGGAGAGGTGTGTCCATCCAAAACTTGGTCTTCGTCTCCGTCTCCATCTCCCTCCTCAACTTTAATGTTTTCCATTTCTCATTGTTGCGCTTGTTTTGCATTTTTCTGCATTAATTTTTGTGGGCCACTTTGGCATTCGTCTCTGCAACTCTTAGATACATTTGTATCTCAAACTGCGTATTGTTTATATTCTGCAATAGTTTCATAAACTAATTCAAAACTGTGCATAGAAATTGCAAAATTAAACTCAAATAAATAATATTCACATATATGTAACAGATGAATGCATAAATAGAAAAGTTATAATTTTATGCAATAGATTTATAAACTATGTCAAAGTTCGAATATGAAATATTTTATTGATAGAAAAAAAACATTTTTATTTGTTTCTTAATTAATAGATTCATTCGTTTAAATATTATAATAATTATATTTACGTATCCTTTCTATTTTATTGAATGTAAGTTAGATCAGTTTGTGTGTCTATAAAGCCTCTCCTGAAATAGGTCAAAAATTTCAATTTTTGATTTGAATGGAAAATCAATTCAGAGTAGAAATCATAGTTTTCTTAATAAATTAAATATTTAACGAACTCGGTTGGAGTTTTTAAATAATTCCCATATTTTCTATTCGATTGGCACAAGTAAATATTTGTATAGTAATTTATCAATATTTAAATTGTATAGCTGCCTTAAAAAAATATTTAAAAATAAGTTTAGTATATTTTCTTTTTAATTATAATTATTAAAATTATTTAAAATAATATTTAAGCTAGTCAGTGTAGCGTATTTGAAAAGGTTTGCCGCTTGCCCCAAAGTATTAACAAACAAATTGCATTTTGTGCAGCATACTTTTAGGCAGTATTTAAAGTCAATTCAAATGTAGCATAATTCTGGGCGAAATGATTAACCAGAAACCCTCTTATAGGTACAGCGCAAGACTAACTAAATAAATAAATAACTAAATAAATATAAATTAAATACAAATTTTATATAGTCTCAACCTGAGAAGAAAACCATTTCCTAGATATGTGGAATTTTGTTTTGAAGATGCACATAAATCGCAGTAGCTTTGACCTTCGTCAGAGCGTACAAAATGAAAACCCTATAAAAATTAACATATTCAATTAGGCAGCGAGCAGAACATGAAATGAGATATGTTCAAAAATTATAATTGCCAGACAGAACGGATGACAAATGTAAAGGCAGTTAAGGCTAGGCTGGGTAGTACTAAAGTATTCACAACTTATAGGAATCATAACAGATCAAGACAACGCCTCAGCATCAGCCTGAGCATGAGCATGAGCAACTCGAAGCATGACGAATGAAAAATGATGATTCTAAAACTGAAAATATCTATAATACATAGACTAGACTAAAACAATGAATCGTCTCTGAACTGACGCATTATCTAAGGCTTGTCTCCTTTACATAGATAGTATGTGTATAATAAATGATTGGAATACATGCAATCTATACTCTTTGGAGTAGTTTTCTAACCTTGACCATTAAGGGAAAAGTTGCGTATACGCCAGGGCAGCAGTCCCACAAACCCAAAAATCAAGTTGCAATTGATCAGAAGATGAAAAACCGTCAGCACATAACTCACATAAACACCTTAAGAACAAAAGACTCGAAGTCCGAGCAAACAAAAAGTGTGGCATTTGCATACGGCAATGTATCTCTAGAATACTCGTAACTAGTGGCATGCAACATCATAAATATACTCAAAACATGCCAGTAGTGCCACAGCTATGAAGATCTCGTAACAAATTTGTTTGTCCTTCTGTCAATGGCCAATAAAAAACCAATAAAGCTGCCAGCCCACAACTGCCACAACTGCCAAGTTCCTCTGAACACTAGAGCTGTGCATTGTAGTTCTTTTTTGAGTGAATTACTGAATCAGTTCATTTGATGCAACTTCGATTGACGAATTTGTTTAATTTTCCTTTTTCCCTTTTTTTTTAATCATTTTAAATTCTTTTCTTCAAGTTCAAGCAATTTATAGAAATTTTCTAGCCGATTGTGCCCAAATAACAGACAATCCGTAAGAAATTTCATTAATCCTTTAAAACCTTGAACATCGAGCAGTGCACTTCAAGCAGTTAAGAGATAACACAAGCAAGCAGTTTTTTTTTTCTCTGCTCTCTATATGAAAATTAGTTTCTGAAAGAATTTATGTGTTAATTATTCCAGTTTTACTAGATTTTTACAATAAATTAATTTTTATTATAATAATATTATAGAAATTGTGGCTCTAAAATATTCAATAAATCAGTAAATGGCTTTTATTTCTTAAGCGACAAAATAATTATCATTAGTTTTGTTTAAATTAAACAATTTACTGAGTTTTATTGAATTTTTTCAAAAATCATAATCTTATAAATATATTTTTCCGTTTAAAACAAATAGTTAATTATTTTTTTGACAATTGTGATAAAATTAAAAATTAGTTGTTCTTTTTTTTAATAAAGATTTCGACATACACTTCTATTTTAATTGCCTTATTTCAAATTAAAAAAAAAAAAAACAACCAACATTTTCATTACACAGTTTAACATCATTTTAATAAATATACCCTGTAAATATGCATATATATATATTAGTATTTGTGTGCTTACAAAAATTGCATTTATCGAGAGAGAGAAACTTCTTTCGTTCAGTTTCAGTTTAGTTCAGTCGTTCCATTGAACTGATTCTGAACGAATCGATACAACTTCAATTGACACGATTTGCACTCGCCCTGGCCGTAGATAAATTAGAAGCCATCGTCCGAAGCGGCAGCAGCAACAAGATCAAAATCAAGATCGCCAACAGATGCTCAGATAGTATCTTGGTAGAAGAGGCAAGTGGCATGCGGCATGCGGCAAGTGGCAAGTGCACAGGAAGCGATGCCGCTGGGCGATTCGCTGGCGATTCTTATGATCTAGCTGCGCTTTAGGGCCTGGACTGAAGCAGAAGCTGAAGTTGAGTCGAATAGAAAATTTCGATATAAATAGAGCTAGCTGACTCTGGTGCAGTTGCAGTCGTTGCACGGCTTTCGGCAAGTTCAAGTGGCAACAGCTTCAATTCCCTGCTTCCTGTCCCCCCTTCAAGACAATTCAACTGAACAACCCGGTGTAAAAGTGAAACATCAGATTTATCGAGCGTGTAATTCGAATTTGTTAAACGTTCTACGAGATTTATGACAACGGCGACAGCTTAAATGCCTTCCAAGTGCAGAGTGCGGCAGATGCGGGTAAATGACATGAACTCGTCTCGTTTTAGCTACAAAACAATCGAGTTTTACTTTGTAGTTGAAATCAAATTAAATAAAATCAGTTATTTACTTATTTGAAAAGCGAACAAATGAATCAGTTAATTACTAGTTCAATCGTTCGTTCGTTCGTTCGTTCGTTCCCTTATCAATTCGATTATAAAGGACAATCTAATATATATCTCAAAGAATCAGTTAGTACGGAAATCTATATACTGAATATCAGAATAGTTTAAAACGCCACCAATCTGGCCTTTTTAATAATTTATTTCTGTTAAAAAAATAAAAAAAATGTTATTTTTTCAATCGTCTTTAATATTAAATTTACTTAATGAAACAAAAAAATAAGAAACCGCGGATAAGTAAGGATTAATAAGCAGTTTAATTTTAGACATTTTTTTAAATTTTGATTATTAGTTTTATAATGAACAGAGTGAAAAATCAATTGCAGAAACGAATTAAATGAACGAAAATTAGGAATATATTTTTAATTATTTTTATCAAATATTCGATTTGAAGAATAATATAGACGATCAGGAAGAAAATCATATTATCGCATTTAATCTAAGCAATTTAATAAAAATTAAAAATAACAGATTTATTAATAAGAAAGCAATATTTTACAAATAAAACTTGTTTGTTCAGTTAAGTAAGTTAATCTTCGATTTAAAATTTCGTTTGTAGATATGAACTAAAGTATAAACTATAAGTCTATAATTAAATTATGTATTTTGTATTTTTAGTGCATTGTGTTCTCCTTGTTATGGCTGGCCCTAATTGCCGCTGGCCAGGGCCAGCTGCCAGGATCAGCGCCCTTTCAGCAATCCCCTTTCCAGCAGCGTCAACAGGGTATTCAGCTGCAGCAACAGACGCCCTTTCAACGCCAGCGGCAGCAGGCACCAGGACAGGGTATCTTTCCGGCTCAGGGTAATCCACTGAATCCGTTGAATCCCTTGAATCCTCTAGCACCGCCAATAGCTCCACTTGGTGCTGCCGCACAGAACCCGTATCGCTACAATCAGTACAATAATCAGAACTATGTGCCCATTACGGCGTATCAGAACGAACTGAATCTGGATGGCAGCTTCTCCTACGGATATGCAGCGGCCGATGGCACCACGGCTCAAGCCCAGGGCTATGTCAAGAATCTGGGCTATGGCGAGGGCGTGGAGGCGCAGGTAAGTGCTTAAATTGTTTTTTTTTGCAACATTTTAGGAGCCAAGTTAAAGTTTGAAATGAAGAATTTAAAATTACAGAAAATAGAAAAAGGATTCTGTTTAATAGAGCTTAGAGTATTCTAGGCAACATGATAATTATTTTCAAAGATATAGTATTCATAACTATTTAAATTTTATGAAATTCTAAAAATATCGCATGAATTCTTATATAAAAGCCAATATTGAAATATTTGATTTTTATTTTTTCGTTCACTGTTTTTTATACCCTTGCAAAAGGGTATTATAATTTTGTCTCGAAATGTGTAATGCAAAGAAGAAGATATCTCCGATCCCATAGAGTATATATATTCTTGATCTGGACGACGATCTGAGTCGATATAGCCATGTCCGTCTGTTCGTCTGTTTCTATGCTTACTTTTTGGCTTTATCTTAGAGCTATCTTGTTGAATAGTTTGTGTGTCAAAATCAGCCCGGTCGGATCACTATATCTTATAGCTGCCATAGGAACAATCGGAGACACTTCATTTTCATGAAAAGTGTTTGTATGAAAAACTTTTTTGTATTTCAAGATATCGAAACTCGACATATCGATGTATATTTACGATTTGTACAATCTGACCAAGTTTTATTAATATCGGACCACTATATATTGTAGCTTCCATAGGAACAATCGGTCGAAAATAAATTCCATAAGACAATACGTTATTTTTACATTTTTAATAAATTTGTATAATTAAAATTTTTTGCTTTCAGGTCATACAGGGATCCTATTCGTATACATCGCCCGAGGGCACACCCATTACCGTACGCTATATTGCCGATGAGAATGGTTTCCGGGCCGAGGGCACGGGTATACCCAGTACGCCGCAATACTTTGTCGGCGCACAGCCGTATCAGCAGGGTGTGCTAAATCCCAATTTGAATCCATATCAGACGCCGTACAGGCAGCTGCCACCGTCAACGGCATCGTTTCGTCCTGCACCAGGACAACAGTTGACGCCGCAGCAACAGCAGCAGCAGCAGCAGCAGCAACAGCGCAACCTTCAAAACTCCGGACAATATCAGCCGGAGCAGGCATACAATACGCTCAACTCGGGCAATTTGCCGGCTCAGTTTGCGGGTCAATTTGGTCAACAAATTGGAGGCAACCTGACGCCACAGCAGCAGCAGCAGCAGCAGTTGCAACAGCAGCAGCAGCTGCAACAGCAACAGGCGCAGCAGAATCTTAACCAGCAGCAACAGCAACAACAGCAGCAGCAGCAGCAGCAGAAGGATCAGCGCAACGAGCAGCAGCAACAGGGATTGATAACACAGCAATTGAGGGGCAGATCCAATCAGCTGGTGGATCCCTATGGCTATAATCAGTACAGCAGACGCTTTAAGAAGTCTGCCAAGATTTAAATACCATTTAAAACTGTTTTGTAATTCAGAAATTTAATTTAATTGCGAATTAGTCGAGTTAGTCGCATTCAATTGCATGAAATACATGCACATGAAAAGCCAAAAATATTATTTTTATTATTTCAATATTATTTGCAGGATTTAAAAATGAAAACATTTATTCTCGTTCAGTTGAGTTCGATCAATTGATTGGAATTCTATTATCCATAGTCGTTCCTTGGAACTATTTGTTCAAAGCGCTCGTTGGAATCCTTCGTTAAAATTGTTCGTTCGGTTCGTTCGTTCGATTCGTTCACTTGGGTATAATTTTCCCACGAACAAAATTAATCAAACATACAGATTGATTTAAAGTCTTACGTCATTGTTATCGAGACTTGGCACATAGTCACAATGCATACATAAATAATACAATATACTTATACTTACATTAGCTGATAAGACAGCACTCACATACATATGTACATATGTATCCAATTTGCAATTTGCCTTACTCCCATATTCGCCGCCGCATAAATTTTCGCGGCAATTTCGCCACATTAGCAAAAACAACAACCATAGGGCGAATTATGCGTTGGGGGCTTATCTCTTGTTGCGCGCATCACTGGAATTTAAATATCATAGATCGAAATTGAAAGTAGGCGAATTTACATTAGCTGCATTAGCTGATGGGAAAATAGTTTACTAGAGCATGGGCAGCTGAACGGTCGATAGCAGAGATGTAGCTCTTGTAATTCGCGCGCGAGCTTTTTATGCCGTTATTTTTGTTTTATTTTTTTATTTTTTAGCGGTGCCTTAAGCGCGTAAAGTTTCTGAAGTGAAAATATAATAATTGAAAACAAGTGAGTGAGTTCTAGCACTGTAAAAGAACAAAAGTGCAAATGAAAGTGATATGAAAAATTTCCCTCGCTTTTTGTTGCTGTTGGTAAATCGTGGAAAGAATAAATTGGAACATTAAGTGAATAATTAATATCTAAATTGAAGTGTGAATGATATTGTATTCTCCATTTTTTATATATTTTTTTTTTAGTGATAGTGTGTGTGTATCACAACAAATAACCTACGGTAGAAGAAAACGCAAAATGTAAGTTAATTACCCTTTCTTTTACTACTTAAATAAACAATAATAATAAAAATATATAGTATACATACATATATATCTTGACATAAAATACCCAGAAGATCACGAAAAATATAAATTGTTAGCTATAGAGTTGTTTTCATAAATTGTAAACTTTTATTTTGTTTTTTTTTTTTGTAAGTATAACAATAATTAGTTCCTTATTTTAATTATATCCTTGGCTGTTTTATTCAAATGTCTTTCCGTAGGCCAAGTAACATTGGTTCCGTACACATCGATATCAATGGGAAGCGGTCGTTGGGTTGTGTTTTGAGTACGAAAATGGCGAACAATGTCATTAAGTAATTTATCTGATATTTTTGCGCAACCCCTTAAGTTCAGTTTTTGAAGTTTGGGACAAGAAAGTATCAATCGAAGCACGGCATCATTACCGATTTGCAGATCGCAATCGTCAAAAACAATCTCCTGCAGCTCCTGTAGCTTACCAAGCTCATCTAAATCCCGATCCCCGAACTTTTCACAGCATCGTATAATGAGCGTTTGTAGGGCACTCAGCTGAGCAATCATTGAAATAAAATCATTATCCTCAAGGTTGATACTGAAGTGAATCAGTTGCTGCGATTTGTGTTCCACCAGCATCTGAAGCAGTTCAGAACGCACCAGATGACGATGGTCTCGGTCCATAACTATTTTCTTAAGATTTGGAAACTTTGCAATATGCTCGTACTCAAGGTCGTCGTTATAAGCGATGAATTTAATAGCCTCCAGAGAGTCACAGCAGTTTTCACTCGCAAATCGCTTAAAAACGTTCCAACTTAAGCGCACCTCATAGATGTCCAAATCCTTAAGTTTTGGGAGTGCCTTGCAAATGTCTGGTAATAAGTTCGACTGCAAGTGGTCGCAATCCTCAAGGTCCAGTACCTCAATAGAATCTGGCAATCGTGTCATATTCATTCCAGTCAACTTGTAATTAGAATTGAGACTGAGTTTCTTAAGCTGCTTCAAATGTGTCAGCTCCAGTATGCAGTCATCGGGGAGATAGCAACGAGTTAAGTTCAGATCCTCAAGCTGATTCAGGTTCGCAAAGATTTTACTCATGTATATTTTCAACGATTCGTCATAGCACGACAGTTTCTTTAAGTTAATACAATAAGTGCCAATTAGTTCATAAAACTGGGTATTCCATTTGCAATATCTTTTACAGATCTCCTTAACATTACAGCCGCACAACTTGAAAAATGTGATTATTGTATTCAAAGGCAGTTCATCAAAAAATTTATCCAAGGTCAAGCATTTGTCCAGCGATGGTGACAATTGTCCATAAAAACTATAAAATCGACTGCAACTTAAAGCAAAGTTAATGCGATCGAACAGCGGCAATTTGCGTATTATAATCTCGAGGCAATCATCATTCAGCATCATTATGGCAGGAGACGCATCCTGGGAATTTGCCATTGATGTAGTTGTAATTATAAGGCACTTGATTTCCACAAATTTAGTTTTGCTTATGATGCGTTTTAAGAGCGGCTAGAGATGTTCTCCCTTTGTGGATCATAGTTGACTTATCGGCAATCGATATATCGGTTAAATATTGCATCGTCAATCGATATATCGGTTAAATATTGCATCACTTTTCATCAATTGGGGTATTCCGCCAATCAATTTTCAATTTCTTAAGATTTTGATATCAAGAATTTACATTAAAATAAATAAACTATAATCCTCTGTGATAAAATCATATTTATATTTGAATTGGTAACAGCTTAATTTGTAGCAAAGTAAATTAAGCACAAAAATTATCAAAATACTTTCTTATAAAACAGAAAATGGGGATCATAGGATTCCAAGTGCCACAACATATTCCAAATTCAATTACATTTTGTGTGGACTTTCCTTTTGAACATGGTTTGTGCATTTCTAAATATAAAAAAAAAATGTTGGTATAGAAGTTAAGCCACATCGCCGGATTCTAGATTATGATATATCGACACATTCAATGTAAAAGCATTTTGCTATTTTGGATTATAAAAAGTGTACTCTACCTTTCAAATTAAAGTGTATGATAAATATGTATTTATAAGTATTTACATGTGTTTCAACTGCGTAATTACTGAATATTAGATTGCTTTCATGTAATTAATTATATTGTATACAATTAATATTGTCTGGTGACTTTCAAAATGGGATTTTCGAATGATCTTCAGTGTATGACATGGGCAACTTGTATTTATAATATAAGATCAAAGGCACAGGTATATATATATTATGTAAAGTTATTTTCTTTGGACTATCCCGTGAGTTCCCAAATCAGCTCAGAGTTATTGTCGCTTAAAAATATAAAAATATTTCTGAAAATAGAGGGTAATCAGTAAAGAGTTATAGAATCAATATTATTGTAGCAAACTTACCTTCTTAAGGGCAACTATTGAAGTAATAAAGTATTTTCAATATTTCTCTGGCAGTAACATTCAAATTTTTTGCAGTAGATAAAGTTACTTTAGTTTGAAACACATAGATCTCAATGGGAAGTGGTCGTTGGGTTGTCTTCTGAGTACGTAAATTGGAAACAATGTCAAATAGTAACCTGTCTGATATCTCCGGACAACACCTTAAGTTCAGTTTCTGAAGTTTGGGGCAAGCTTGGATCAGTCGAAGCACTGCATCGTTGCTGATTGCATTGCAACAGCTAATATTAATCTCCCGCAACTCTTGCAACTTCCTTAACGCATCTAAATCACGATCCCCGAACGAATTAATCTGGGGTATAATAAGCGTTCGTAATGCGCTTAGCTCGGCAATCAAGGATATAAAATCAGAATTTATGCAATTCCAACCGCTGGTCTCAAAATGAAGCAGTCGCTCCGACTTGTGTGCCACCAGCATCTCAAGCAGTTCGAAGTGCACCTGAGGGCGATAGTCGCAATGCAAAACTATTTTTTTGAGATTTGGCAGCATTGCAATGTACTCGTACTCTTGGTAGTCGGGTGTAAAACTTATAGCCTCCAGGGAATCACAGCAATTACGGGTCACCATAAGCATAAAACAGTTGGTTCGTATGTGCGCATCTTTGATGTTCAACTCCTTAAGTCTTGGGAGTGCCCTGCAGATATCTGGTAATAATTGCGACTGCAGTCGGTGACATTGCATAAGGTCCAGAACCTCAATTGAATCTGGCAATCGTGTCATATTCAGGCCAGTCAACTCTTCATTTTCACCGAGATTGAGTTGCTTAAGCTGCTTCAAATGTATCAGCTCCAGTATACAGTCATCGTTGAGATTGCAACCACGTAAATTTAGATCCTCGAGCTGATTCAGGTTCGGAAAGACCTTACTTATGTATACTTTCAACGGTTTGTAATGGATCGTCAGTTTCTTTAAGTTAATGCAATAAATGCCAATGAGTTCATAAGCCTGGGTACGGAATTGACCAATTCTTGTGATCTCCTTAACATTACAGCCACACAATTCCAAGAAACTGATTATTATATTTAAAGGCAGTTTATCAAAAATATCCAAGTCCAAGCATTTGTCCAGCGATGGTGACAATTGTCCATGAAAACTATAAAATCGACTGCAACTCATAGCTAAATTAATGCGATCGAACAGCGGCAATTGGCGAATTATAATCTCGAGGCAATCATCATTCAGCATCATTATGGCAGGAGACGCATCCTGGGAATTGGAAGTGTTTGCCATTGATATAGTTGTAATTGTAGGACACTTAATTTTCAAAATTATTGTTTAGGGAAGTGCGATAGCTATGTTCTCTCTTTGTGGATCTACAGGTGGCTTATCGACTATCGATATATTAGTTAAATATATTCTCGCATTTAATCAAACAAAGGATAATAAAAGGCCCAAAATGTATGAGAAAATTAAATATCTTAATGGTTTTTTTCCCGTGAATTTATCCCATATTTTTGTAAAGTTAATATGCTATTCGGGACTTTGTAGTCATCACTTGACCTGCGAGCCAACTCAGTTTTGAACAACTGAAGCAATGTGTGAATTCATGAACTAGTTACTACCGATCCTGAAAAATTGTTCACTTGATGTTGATCAAGACCATTCTGTGACGAATATTTTATTAGATAACTAACTTTCCCTTTACAGCCTGTATTACGGCGATATCATTAAAATTCGACTTATGTACAATCATATAATACATACACTTGAGTCAAATTTAAAACTTAAGAGAAACTGTATAGGTTCAAAATATGCTGAAATTTTACCCATGGGTTCTTAACATTAATTATATTTTATATAAATAATACAATAAATTTGAAATGCATCATTAATGTGCATATATGTATTAGTAAATAATGAAAATTAGATTACATTTATGAATTGTGTTTGTAATTTTGTATTCAATTAATATTGTCTCGTGAGATATGCTTGATATGTAAATGAACACATTCGAAAAGGAGGCTGGGAGTTCCCTGTAGGGACCATCCTACTGGCGTTACAGTATTCGATTCTACTTAGAACAATTTCCAGATTAAAATTAAATAAATTGGATATATGTATATATACATATATTACTTAGTTGTACAGAGCTTATCCTTTGAGTTTCCAACTCCTGCAAGTATAAAGAATTTATAAGAAAACATATACAATTGATATAATTAAAGTCAACGTACCTTATCAAGCGCATCCATTACTGCCTTATTTTAATTATATTCTTGGCTGTAACATTCAAATGCTCTACCGTAGACAAAGTTACTTTAGTTTTAAACAGATAGATCTCAATGGGAAGTGGTCGTTGGGTTGTCCTTTGAGTACGCAAATTGGAAACAATGTCAAATAGTAACTTGTCTGTTATCGCCAGACAACAACTTAAGTTCAGTTTCTGAAGATTGGGACAAGAAAGTATCAGTTGAAGCACAGCATCGTTGCTGATTTCCGGGCCATGGCTATTATACTTAAGGTCAATCTTCTGTAGCTCTTGCAACTTACTAAGCTCACCTAAATCACGATCCCCATTGTTACCAATGCCGGGTATGATAAGCGTTTGCAATGCGCTTAGTTGGGCAATCATTGATATTGTCATGGAATTTATTAGAAATGTTCCTACTATCTCAAAGTGCAACAGTTGCTGCGACTTGTGTTCCACCAACATCTCAAACAGTTCGATACGCTCGTGACTACCAAAACGACTATACATAACTATTTTCCTGAGATTTGGTAGCTTTGCAATGTGCTCGTACTGAAAGTCGTCGGATTCGACTGTAAAAATTATAGTCTGAAGGGAATCACAGCAGTTCTCGCTTACAAAGCGCTTTAAGTCCTTGGTTTCTACTTTCATATTTGTGATATCCAACTCTTTAAGTCTTGGCAGTGCCTTGAGTATGCCTGGCAATAACTTCGACTTCAGTTGGAAGCAGTTTAAAAGGTTTAGGACCTCAATTGAATCTGGCAATCGTTTCATATTCAATCCAGTCAACATATTACAACTTAGTTTGAGTGTCTTAATCTGCTTCAAGTGTTTCAACTCCAGTATACATTCATCGTTGAGATTGCAAGCAGTTAAATCCAGATCCTCAAGCTGATTCAAGTTTAGAAACAACTTACTCATGCGTCTTTCCAACGTATGGCGCCAGATCTTCAGTGTCTTTAAGTTAATACAATAAATGCCAATTAGTTCAAAAACATCGAAATTGGCCAATCTGCCATATCTATTATAGAACTCCTTTACATGACAGCCACATAACTTGAAGAATGTGATTATTTTATTTAAAGGCACATTATCAAAAACATCCAAGTTCAAGCAATTGTCAAGCGATGGTGACAATTGTCCATAAAAACTATAAAATCGACTGCAACTCATAGCAAAATTAATGCGATCGAACAGCGGCAATTGTCGAACTATAATCTCGAGGCAATCATCATTCAGCATCATAATGGCTGGAAGCGGATCTTGAGGATTAAGATCGTTTGACATTGATGTGGTTGTAATTGTAAGGCACTTGATTTCCACAAATTAATGCGATAGCTATGTTCTCCCTTTGCAAATCACAAGTGACTGATTGTCTATCGATATATCGATAAAATCAGTTTTGAATATATTATTACATGTAATCAAATTGTTTACAATCCAATCAATATAATTATTCATAAAATCAATAAAACCAATATTGTTTATTACATGGGCAAAGTTTCAAAGTCCTGCAAATAGAGAGAAATCATTAAAATATATGTGAATGTACAATTAACATTATTGAAGAAAACGTACTTTAGAGGGACATCAGTTATAGCAATAATATCTCCTTATTTTAATTATATCCTTGGCTGTTTTATTCAAATGTCCTTCCGTAGACCAAGTTACATTGGTTCCGTACACAACGATATCAATGGGAAGCGGTCGTTTGGTTGTGTTTTGAGTACGAAATTGGCGAACAATGTCATTAAGTAATTTATCTGATATTTTTGCGCAACCCCTTAAGTTCAGTTTTTGAAGTTTGGGACAAGAAAGTATTAATCGAAGCACGGCATCATTACCGATTTGCAGATCACAGTCGTTAAAAATAATCTCTCGCAGCTCCTGTAGCTTACCAAGCTCATCTAAATCCCGTTCCTCTAACTTTTCACAGCAGCGTATAATGAGCGTTTGCAGTGCGCTCAGCTGAGCAATCATTGAAATAAAATCATTATCCTCAAGGTTGATGTCAAAGTGAATCAGTTGCTGCGACTTGCGTTCCACCAGCATCTGAAGCAGTTCGGAACGTACCAAATGACGATGGTCTCGGTCCATAGCTATTTTCTTAAGATTTGGAAACTTTGCAATATGCTCGTACTCAAGGTCATCGTTATAAGCGATGAATTTAATAGCCTCCAGAGTCACAGCAGTTTTCACTCACAAATCGCTTAAAAACGTTCCAACTTAAGCGCACCTCATAGATGTCTAAATCCTTAAGTTTTGGGAGTGCCTTGCAAATGTCTGGTAATAAGTTCGACTGCAAGCGGTCGCAATCCCCAAGGTCCAGTACAGTTTCTTTAAGTTAATACAATAAAGGCCAATTAAGGCATAAAACTCGGGATCCCATTGGCAATAGATCTCCTTAACATTACAGCCGCACAACTTGAAAAATGTGATTATTATATTCAAAGGCAGTTCATCAAAACGTTTATCCAAGGTCAAGCATTTGTCCAGCGATGGTGACAATTGTTTATAAAAACTATAAAATCGACTGCAACTCATAGCTAAATTAATGCGATCGAACAGCGACAATTTGCGTATTATAATCTCGAGGCAATCATCATTCAGCATCATGATGGCAGGAGACGCATCCTGGGAATTTAGAGTATTTGCCATTGATGTGGTTGTAATTGTAAGGCACTTGATTTCCACAAATTAATTTTTGCTTATGATGCGTTTTAAGAGCGGCTAGAGATGTGCTATCGCTATCTTCTCCCTTTGTAGATCACAATTGACTTATCGTCAATCGATATATCGGTTAAATCAGTTTTTTTAAGTGTGGTATTCCGCCAATTAATTTTAATTTTCTTGGAGTGGTGATTACAAATGATTACAGATTACAAATTATATTTATAGTAAATAAATTGACAGTAATAATAATTCACAATCAATCTGTAATTTACCAATCCGTTCTCTTTAAGGATAAAATTAATTAAAAAATGACGCACACTGCCAATTTACATACATCGCCAATAAAATAGTCAATATTCTTTGATATTTCCATATCAATTTTAAATTTTGAAAGTATTATATTTTATAAAATTAATATATATTGTATAAATATAGATTTATAGTTTACTTCACTGAAGTGGTTCAATATCTTCTTTATCAGCTATTCCTTAATTTGCTTCGCATTCTAGTTCAATTGGTTCAGTGAAGTAAACTAGAAAGAACAACTCTACAATCCTCGCTTGAACCCAACCTAAGCTAGATTACAACCAATTATTTCATTAAGAAATCGGATTAATTCTAGAAAATATAATAATATTTAATTTCTTGCATTTATTTGTTATTCTAAGCAACAATATTATCCTAACGCTTTAAAAGATTTAGATGCCACTAGAAACATTCTTTATACATTCGAAAACCTGAATATCTTTCATCTGTTGTCATCTTATATATAATATATAATTTTGGAATACGTCCAGGAGACTTACATATATAAATATCTAAAATAATACCGTTGCAAATCGGAAAACTCTCTTATGAGCTTTGAGCTACGAGTATTTTACGGCAGAATGCGTTACAGTGAAGCCTCGTTTTATTATTCCATGTGCTAATTGTAGTAGTCTTGGCCTAGTAGCTGTAGCCGGTCTGTGGATCGAATTCGCCATTGCCACGTCCGCCACCAGCAGCTGGGGGAATGTATTGCGCGCCGGGGCCACCTGCACCTCCTGCCCCACCTGCCGCACCACCTCGTCCCGCGCCACCGCCACCACCGCCAGGTGCACCTCCTCGGCCGGCGCCACCACCAAAGCCTCCGGCTCCAGCACCACCACCGAAACCTCCGGCACCACCTCCTCCTGGTGCACCTCCTCGGCCAGCTCCGCCTCCAAAACCTCCAGCTCCAGCGCCACCTCCGAATCCACCAGCACCACCCACGCCACCATGTCCCGGAGCACCACCTGCTCCTGGCGCACCTCCTCGGCCTCCAGCGCCACCGAATCCACCGGCTCCAGCACCACCTGCGCCGCCACCGAATCCACCAGCACCACCTGCGCCACCATGTCCCGGAGCACCACCTCCTCCTGCTGCACCTCCTCGTCCTGCACCACCACCAAATCCACCGGCTCCAGCACCACCTGCGCCGCCTCCGAATCCACCCGCTCCAGCGCCACCTGCGCCACCTCCAAATCCACCAGCACCTCCTGCACCACCATGTCCTGGAGCACCGCCTCCTCCTGGCGCACCTCCTCGGCCTGCACCACCACTAAATCCACCGGCTCCAGCACCACCTCCGAATCCACCAGCACCACCATGTCCCGGAGCACCACCTCCTCCTGGCGCACCTCCTCGTCCTGCACCACCACCAAATCCACCGGCTCCAGGACCACCTGCGCCGCCTCCGAATCCACCCGCTCCAGCGCCACCTCCAAATCCACCAGCACCACCTGCACCACCATGTCCTGGAGCACCGCCTCCTCCTGGCGCACCACCTCGGCCTGCACCACCACCAAATCCACCGGCTCCGGCACCACCAGCGCCGCCTCCGAATCCACCAGCACCACCGTGTCCTGGAGCACCACCTCCTCCTGGCGCACCTCCTCTGCCTGCGCCGCCACCGAATCCTCCAGCTCCACCAGTTCCTACGCCACCTCCATATCCACCGCCACCGGCACCACCTCCAAAACCTCCGGCTCCAGCGCCACCGCCTCCACCAGCGCCTCCACGACCGCCGCTACCACCAAACCCTCCAGCTGCGGCTCCAGCACCACCTCCATATCCGCCACCACCGGCGCCACCTGCAGCACCTCCAAATCCGCCGGCTCCAGCTCCACCACCGCCGCCACCATGACCACCGGCTCCAGCGCCTGCTCGACCACCGCCTCCACCGAATCCTCCAGCTCCACCAGTTCCTGCGCCACCTCCATATCCCCCACCACCTGCACCACCCCCATATCCTCCGGCTCCAGATCCTGCGCCACCGGCGCCTCCTATATAAGAAATGGTAAGGAGTTAGAAGCCCCACAGGACACAAAATTTCAGAAATAAACTCACCTGTGGCACCAGGACCACCACTGTACCCACCGCCCGGCAGGGGAGAAATGCCTTGAGCCGCCAGAGCCTTAGCTATGGCTTCTGGGATGGGCGGAGGTGTAGGTAGAGCCGCACCGGAAGGCACAAAACCGTTCTCATCAGCGGTGTAAGAAATCTCGACCAGCTCGCCCTCCGGATTCGTGTAGGTGTAGGAACCCATCACGGAGGGTATCTCGTTCTCTGACCCCTTGTTCTTCACCGTCCCCTCCTCCTGTGCCTTGATGCCATTGCCCGTCTCGTAGCTGAAGCGATAATTCCCATCGCCGTCGTTCTCATTCACAAATGACAAAATCGGAATGGGCGGACCTCCTGCTGGCCCTGGGCCGGCAGGTGTGGGTGCACGCGGTGGTGACGAGGGCGCTGCTCCGATGGGTCTACTTGGGCCACCTCCGCCCGAAAAACCGCCCAGTCCGTTATTGATGCCGCCTAGTCCATTGTTGCCACCGCCGCCGCCCGGGCCCTGTAAGCCCGCTCCAACTCCGCCACCCGCACTTGCCGCATTTGCCGGCGGTGGTAAATATTTATTGTCCAGTCGCGCTGCCTGCGTCTGCGTCAGCGTCAGCAGAGTCGTCAGCAGAGCCTGCAGAAAGTAGAAGAGAATAAATTAACTTTATTGAAATTAACTAAGAGAGAGAGAGAAAATATTGAGAAAATACCTAGAAAAGTGGTTTAGTAGAAGGAAAAAAGGACTAAATCTTGCATGATTTTTATATTTTTTGATTTTACGATTTTCTTTAATATTTGAGTATATAAAATATAAATACGATTGTCGAAAATTTAATTTATTTACATATTTAATTTCGATTTAAAAAAAATTAAATCAAGTGAATTCAAAAATTAAACTCAAAATCATTCTATAACGTTGCTATTGTTTGTCAAAAACTAAGCCAAAACGAAAATAATTTTTAAATTTTAGAAAACTTTCGAAAAAGGAATTTTTCGTTTTACAATTTTAAAAAAATGTTTTTTTTTTAATTGTGAAAATAGTTTTTTTTTAGTTTTAAAAGGGTTGAAAACAGTTTTTCAACTAAGCATTGATAATGAGATTCTTAAACTGAAACTTTTTAGTTTAAGAATTAAATTTATCATCCTAATTTTACAATACTTCTATATAATTTTTAAGGCTGTTTATCGATTACAAGTCATACAAATTTATTTATATTAAAATCATATATTATTTATTTAAGTATATTTAATAGAAATGTAGAGATTTATATTTCTAGGATATTATTATTATTATCTAATAGCTTTGTTGTTGAAGGTTAATCCTTTACTTAAATACACAATATATATAAATATATCCTTTGCTTAAATACACAATATATATAAATAAATATATATAAATTTTTTTTTTTACTACAATATTTCTATACTAAATTCCTAAATCTATTAACTAAATAAATCAAAATAGCAGCAACAATTAAATTGTTAATAGACCTCATTTTAAACCCATTCTTTTGGCTAGATCATGAGTCATTATTCATGCTAAACATGGCAGATGACAACGTGCAACATCAGCATTCAACATGCAGCATTGTCAGGTAGCTTTTTTTTATGAATGAACTCGAATTATTTATAATAAATATGTATAAAACAAAAGAAAAAGAAAAATCTTTGGCATTTTTACAATGCGCTTACGTTTGAAATAAAATGTTTTTGTTTTTGTTTTTGTTTTTGTTGCATTTAACGCTCTTATTATTGTTGTTGGTTGAGACTAAAGACAACTATTAGATTATCGGCAGCAGCATCATCATTGTTGCAAGCCTGCCACGAACTCTGATATTTGCCACCAGTTGCTGGTTGTTGCAACAAGTCAAAACAGCGTGTGAACTATCGAAAAGGCATTGATGATGCCACAACGCGTCACAGAAGGTTAAGTAAGCGTCTTGTGGCAAGCTACTGCTGCTGCGGCAAGCGAGTGTCAAGTTGAAGTTTAAAACGTTTAGTTAATTGGCCATAAAAACATAACAGCTTTATATTTATAGACAGGCTCCAATCACCAGAAGAGACTCCCTCAAGTCTAAACAGCTGAAAGATGCCTTATTCGATGAAATATTTGACATTTACAGACGCGCCGCTTGAGTCATCTGTTGCATGTGTTGTGTGGCACATGCAACGCCTGCGCCCAGGGCAAGCCCCCTCTAACCCCCTTGTGGACAGTTCGTGACCAGTTCTTGTTGTTGTTAACCTAATGTCGAATTGTTGTAAGCAGCTTCTAGTTGATTGTTAATTTTTTGTTTGCCACAAATATAATTGAGGCAATTTCAAATGGGCTGACAATTGGGTCGTTGTTGCATTAATGCAACCAAAATGTTGAACTTCTTTGACGGGAGGGGGGGTGTTGGGTTTTTTATTTTTGAGAAGGCGGAGGCGTGCACGATGCGCGGGGCATGCCCCGCCGCTCTTGAGCAACTTTGCGTGATGCCTGCGGCTTTGTAGATCATCATTTTCATTTTCATTTTCATCAATGAATTTGCTGATTTTTTTAATGGCATTTTAATTTATGCGTTTTGCTTAAATCTTTTTGCCACGTTTTTGTTGCAACATGTTGCAGCAACTTGGCATCTTTGTGTTTTATGCATTGCGTGTACGCCAAAGAACGGAAATAATGCTTGCTATTTGAGCGCCCAATTGGGAAATATTGAACACAATTTCGAAATTCTCGCCATGAAAACAATAGAATTTAATGAGAAAACTCAAATACAATCTCAAATTCACAAAATAAATTAATTCATTTAAATGAACAATATATTATAGGTAATAAATATACATATATTTGTGTTAGGAAAAGAGAGAGTTGCATAGATTAAATAGATTATAGAAATAGAAATAGAATACAATAAGATAATTGTGTAAGTTATTAGACAAAACATTCTTTTAAAAGAAAACTTGAATGTATTCACTTTTTTCTTAAATATTCATTTTTCTTTTATTCTGTGCATTAAATTAAAATCTGCAAGAAAATAATAGAAAATAGGCAGAATTTATTTCAACTGAATTAAACCAGAAACAAGGATATATTCTAGCATATTTGTCTCAATTTAATAAATTGGCAAAAGAGTTCAAATAGTCCTAGAACATTTTAATAGAACCTTTAACTAGGGTGTAGTTTAGGGGGGCATGGCAGTGCCTTTACCCTGTGATTAATAAAAACAGGGCTTAATTTTAATTTTGTTAATTTTAAATTTGTTGCATATTACACTAGTTTACAGCAAAAAAGGAGCTGGGCTCTCATATACTTTTTTTGATGTATTTTTGGGCGCTGATTTAAAAAATGCAAACTATTTATTTTTTCAAAGAATGGTTTTCGAGCATTTTTGATCTAAAATAATGTTACACCATTCAAAAGATAATTGTATTCCCTTTCTAACGATATGCCGTTTATACGGATCAAATAAGAATTAAAGCCATTACAAATCCTCAAAGTTGAAAAATGTGAACTTTTTTGCATTTTTGAAAAACTGCTAAATTTTAATTGGTCTTTTAAAAATTTAAAAAATTCGTTTAAATACTTTTTAAGATTGATAATGTTAGACAATTCTTTTACGAATATTTTAAGTATACATTTGTCCAAATCCGTCAGTAAATATGATAGGGTTTCAGCAATTAGTAAAAACACCCAAGATAAAATTCACCTTGTTGATCACTTTTTCAGTTAATATAAAGATCCATAGATCAATATAAACTCCATAAAACATAAATTGCAACAAACATTGTTTGTCAATGAACAATAAATAAATTCAATCAAATTTAAATTAAAAAACCCAAAGGCAAAAGTTCTTTGAAATCCTCGATAACTTAAACTATAATCAACAAAAATATATAAAAATAATTAATTTTTTAATTTATATTCCTTCACTGCAGTCACAAAAAAAAGAAAAACTACAATTGAAGCTAAATTTTGATGGCATACATTATTGCTTAAGCAATATGTATAAATATTTAAGCACTTAAATTAAAACTATAATTATTTATGACTGTAACGTGTATTTCATAACTTGTATTTATTATTATCTGGCTGACATAGAAACTACACTACAGCCAGCTGGTCAATTATAATAATTTGATGAGTTTTGTTTATAAACTAAGCACTTGAAGAATCTCTTTCAACATTTTGATCAACTCACCAATCTGAAATCCATGTTTGTTGTCTTTGTTATTAATAACCGATACGATATCAAGGATACACAGCACACAGACACACAAAATTACAAATATATATATATTCAATGTCTCATCTAGGGGAATCCTTTGAGAACTTTTTGTTATGATGAATTGAATTGAATTTTCTAATGCGAGTTGTGGCCTCGTCTATTGTCACGAAACTTGTGCGCCGATCGAAACTCAAGCTCTCCGGCTTTTATACTTAATGCAAAATGCAAAATGCAATCAAATGGAATGGAATGAACCAAAATGCAGCAGCCCCAGCCAAAGCTGAGATTGAAGCTGAGCGGAGCTGAGATTTTGATACTTTATGGCATTTATTGCAATCGTGTACAGTTGTCTGTGTTCGTCTATTGGAGATGCCTTAAATTGTTCACAATATGTTCAATCGAACGAATGAACTAAGATTTCTGATTGACATTGGAGTTACATTTTCAGTTCCTTAAAGTCCCTTGAAACTCAAAATTCTAGTTATTACAAGATGAATTATACAAGTAATAAAGTGAAAGTTAAAGAAATCACTTTTTACAAGTCAAAAGCCTAGAAAATATAAAAAAATATATAAAATGTGAAGCACATTTCAATTAAAATTTGAATTAAGAGCAAAAAATTTATTATGCTACAAAATCTCAAAAACTAAGGGAATTAATTTAACTTCAAGATAAGAAATAATATTCTAAATATAACAATAAAAATCTGATTTTAAATTGAAATTTTGTACTTAAAGTTTTAAGTGCAATTTAAGGATATTATTATTATATGAAGTACAAACAAGATTGATTTAAGAAATTTTTCCCTCGTTTTTATACTTTCTAGGCTTTCATATAATAATAATATCCTTAAATCGTACTTTAAACTTCAAGTATTAAAACGAGCGAAAAATTTCTTAAATCAAGTACAAATAATTGAAAAAGGTTTACATTTTTGCTGCGCTTGTAATTCTCAAACGGGTTTAGCAGTCAGTATGTTTGTAATTACAAAAATTTTAAATGTCACTTTTTCAACCTATATTTATCCAAATAAAGTGTATATTTTCAAACTAAGATTTTTTTAAAAACGTTTTCAAAATAAATTGTTTTAAAAATCGATTGTCAAGATTACTTTCATGAATTTTATACTTTCAAAAACTGAACGTATTTAGACACTGTATTTGCTTGCTTTGAGTACAGAATAAATTTATATATATTTTTTTATTGGGTAAGTTAGTTCACAAGGAAGAAAACAAACAATCTGAAATAAATTTTATCTTCAAGTGAAGAGCAACGATGAAAATAAAATGTAAGCGATTTATTACACTTCTAATTAAAAAAATAAAAAGGGGATTTCATTTGGTTCCAATGGATGAACTACTGCCAAGAACAGCTCTGGCTTGAACTGGCAAAAAAACAAGAAAAGCAAAAACAAAAACAAGAAAAAACAATTGGATGCCAAAAGGGAGGCAAACACGACAAGTTCCTCTCCATCCGCGTCCACCTCTGCCTCCACATCAGCTGCAACTTATACTCGAATATCCATTGTGTTGGCGTTTGCTCAATGCAGTTTTGTTCAGATCAACAGGGCGCTCTCAGCACTCGACTCTCTAGCACATCTTCAAATTGGCTAGTTGCAGCTACTAGTTGGGGCTTGGGCTCATAAATTGAATAGCAATCGAAGCTGAACGGTTAATCAACACATTCAATTCAATTCGATTCGTTTGGCAAACAGTTTGAATGCGCTTTCAACAGTAAGAATTCTTACAGCTTCATTATGAAACGGATGTCAATAAATCTCAGAGTCTATTCAACCCTTTGGAGCGTGCGATGAAATTCTATTTTCTTGGGAATTTCTCATATTTTTCCACAATTTTTGACCTTTTCATCTGTCGCTCTGTGGTCTGGCCTGACAGTGGTCATAAATACCATTAATATACACAACGAGCGACACCCAAAGGCCTCAGGGCGCAATTGCAGTCAATAAATTGCGAAAATTGTGCTGGCCAGCAAAAGTGACCAGGGGGGTAGGAGCAAATTCAAGAGGGGTTAAAAAGTTGAATATTTACAAAACATTTTCCTATTTGCGTTTTAAAGTGTGTACCCTACTAAAGCTCCTCAACGACGCCCCTGTCCACACCAAAAAGGGCAATTGCACTCGAATTTTGTCTAGTTTTTTGGCAACAACTTGTGTCATTTAGCATTTCTATGGCCAAGTGCAATATGTTTAAGCCAAAACTAAAATATAGAAACATACAAATACACATATATCTATATATATATATATCTATATATACTTGCAACTATTCGAATTGAAGTAAGGGAATGCACATTGACATTTTGAAGAATCGTTTTTATTATTATTGTATTATTTTTGTTAGATTTAGAAAGGCAACTGGCAGCAGCAAACAATTGAAGATGAGTTATTTTCAGTATGTTGTCAACAGTTGTTTGGCATGCAAGTTTGTCATTTTCCATTTTTATATACCACGTATCTAAATTACTTAAAGGGCGTATCAAATTCCAATTCCAAAAATCAAAAATATCACATTATGATAGTATATAAATTTAATTTTACATTTTTATTTAAAGCTATATATGAAATCAAATATTAAATATTATTATATTGGAGATAAAAAATAATATTTTATATATAAAAATACTGTTACTAAATATATTAAAAAGTTTTGTACGTTTGTATTATTATTATTTTTATTTTAAGTATAAATGGAATTGAAATTAAAATCACATGAATTCTAAGAAAGATTGCAAAATTCTTAACGTAATTATGTTTGTGCCTGTAATTCCCAAACTGTTTCAGCAGCTACCATATCAATAATAATAATAATATCTCTTTAAATATATTTATTTGAGCTTATTTTTCTTGAATTTTCATTAATGAATTATCTTTTTAATCATTGCAGATAAACTTGTTAAACATTAAAGGTATGTTTTTAATTGTCATTAAATCATTTAATTAAGCTAATTTATTTATTTTATAAGCTTTTTAGAAGGTTTGACAATAGCACTATCGAAAAGTTCCTTAAGCTGTAAAATGAGTTTTAGGGCATTTGTTAGTCAGAATATTGTTTTATTCTGCTCCTATATACATATATATATATATATATATATATGTATATATATCACGCCTATGAAACTATGACACAATATGCAACGAGATGAATCCAAATGGCCACACACTTTTATTTTTAATTTTATTTTTATTTTGTATTTGTTCTGGCTCTATTCAATTCTTACTGAGCTGAGATACTCGAGAGTAGACGACCAGATGTCTTGGCTCTTGGGCTCACACTCCAGCTGTGTGGACCCAGAAGGTCAACCAAGTGGCAAGGAATTTTCTATGTGGCAGAACTGGCAGCTGGCACTCAGTGCAACGGTGCGTATGAGTGATACGGCTGAAGGCAGTGCATGTTGCAGAACTTAAACAAACGTTGCACAGTGGCTGCAAATCGATCAGAAATTTGGTAGGAGTAATCTAAGAACTTCAAAGTAATAGCCTAAAAAGTTTGTGATTTAATAAAATGACAATATGAGGCTGAATTTGTAATATTGCCACAGTGTGCCGCATTGATGTTGCCAAAATTTACACAAATTAGCACATAAATGTATTAAATGAGCTGCACTAATGCAAAATGCATAGATATTCTTAGATAAATCGTAATCACAATTTTAATTGATGTTTGCAAACATCAATTAACCCATGACTCACAACAAACTCTATGATGATGATGATGACTATGATGCAATTGCAAATTCAATGCGTTTGTGCCTCTTGGTTTTTCCTATACAGCTCAAGCAGTTCCTGTTTGCAGTTAGACTATAGTATATTATTCTTAGTTATATTACAATTATTATTGATTTGTTACGACCATATAAAGCTAGCTAGAATAACAAATATAAGTGCTACAGTCGAGCATATTTGACTACTATATGTATATATATGTATTATACACATTCCAATCAAGCAGTGCACAGCAGTGTTTATACTTCAAGCAGTTCAATACGAGCTCTTGAGTATATATTTTCTTAGATATTTTCGATGTTTATTACCATCAACCAACTGGAAGTTTGGAGGTCTTCTAAAACCAAATCAAATGTAGTTTTCAAACTTAGATAAATCCATTACTATTGCAGAATATTTGAGGTTTAATCCACATATAAAATTGGTCGCCAATTCCAAAAAAAAATTATTCTATTTAATTTTTCCTTTTGCCGTTTTTGAACTAAGCAAAAAAAAGCTAAATTTTTAACTTTAAAAAATGACTTCTCTTCAGATCTGCGACTTTCTTAATTATAAAGAAAGTTTGGAGTCGTCTCAAATTTCACATTGTATTTTTAGGAAAATTTTAAAATTTAATTAAATGATTTCGGCGTTATAGTTATCGATTATAAACGATAACATAAATGATTGGAAAAATATAAATTTTTAGCTATTATAAAATGTGTGTTTGTATTTTTTTAAAGCCCCATTTAAAGAGAAACTTGTTAGAAAAGTAAATGTTTATATTTGTTGATTTGTTTGAAAAAAAATAAAAAACAAATTGGTTTATTCGCCCGTCATCATCTCCATGAATTCTGGAATTGAAAGAGAAACAAAAAATGTATTGATTAGTTTGCAGCATTGGATAGATAGAGTATATATATATTCCACTACATATAGACAACAAAAGAGCCTAAAAATAGAAAAGACAAGGGCAGACGGCATTGTTCTGCGTTTTGTGGGCGATCAGCTAGATTTATGGCGAACTGGGGAGACGACTTCAGTGTCGCCATGGCCAAGTCTTTGGCGTTGGCTTTGGGCCAAAGTTTCGAATGTATTTTGACAGCTGGGGGCAGACGCTAATTGGTCATGAGTTTTGAGCACTCGTAGTATTGTACTTACCATCAAAATCAACGGTGCCAGAGCCATCAGAATCAATTTCCTCAATCATAATGTCCAGCTCTTCGTTGGTCAGCTGATCGTCCAGCTCACGCAGGATCTCACGCAGGCAGGAGGTGGGAATGTAGCCATTGCCCTGTTTATCATACAAACGGAAAGCTTCACGCAGTTCCTTCTGCATGGCCTCATCATCCTCCTCCACAATAAATTTGGCGGCCAGCTGCACAAATTCCTCGAATTCCAGGCGACCAGATTCTGCAAAATAACATGATTTTAAGTAAATTTTAAAATTTAAAAAAAACCCGAAAGAAAAATCTTTGATTTTTGCTTTTTAATGTTAAAATTTAATTTGCGAAGAAAAAGGGAAAAATACAAAATTACAAATTTCGTACTCAATAAACAAACCAGATTCGAAAATTGAACCTTTCTACAGCTTATAAAAATTGTTTTTTATTTTTTGATCAATGTCAGAGATTTATCTGTTGCATTCCCACAATCGTTTCTATTTTACATAAGTATTTTATTCTCCAAATGAATCAACCTATATATCAGTAAATACTCACTGTCCTCATCAACCTCATCGATCAGCTCCTCCAGAATCTTCTTGTCGAAGGGCTGACCCATCAGACGGAGAATATCCGCCACCATTTCGGTGGGAATGCTGCCAGTCTTTTGGTGATCAAAGCTGTTGAATGCCTTCTGGAGCACAGCGATTTGCTCGGGTGTCAGATCCTCATCCTTGGATAAGTTTTATATACTTATTATATAGATCCACATAAGCTGCAATAATCCAACTTACAATATTCTCCATTGTGTGAGATTTTTATGTTCTGTGCGTTCTTCACCAGAGAAATCACTGCTAACGACTGAATTGTTTCCTTATTTCTTCATTTGTTCTAGGCACACTCGCACACTCGCACAACCACACCCCCACCCACACACACACACACACACACACACACACACAAGCAGTGAACAGTGCTACATTCCAAAAGTAACAGGCTAATTTATGGTTTTCAACAGCACTTTGAAAATAAAAGCAGCCCAAAATAAACAACAACAACTAAAACACATAGAAACTATTTTTATACCCTTGCAAAAGGGTATTTTAATTTTATCTCGAAAAGTGTAACGCATAGAAGGAGACGTCTCCGAGCCCACAAAGTATATATATTCTTGGTCAGCACGAGGCGCTGAGTCTATATAGCCATGTCCGTCTGTGCGTCTGTTTCTATGCTTACTTTTTGGCTTTATCTTTGAGATATCTTGATAAAGTTTGATATTGTATGTAGTTTGTATGTTAAAATTAGTCCGATCGAACCACTATATCTTATAGCTGCCATAGGAACAATCGGAGATACTTAATTTTCATGAAAAGAGTTTGTATGAAAAACTTTTTTGTTTTTCATGATATCAAAACCAAACTTGGCATATCGATGTAGAATTACGACTTCTACAATCCGATTAAGTTTGAACAAAATCAGACTACTATATCTTACAGAAACAATTGGTAGAAATGTGCTCGTTTGAAAAACTTTGTTTTTAAGATTCAAAATTCATTCAAAATTTTCTTAGGAGACAATTGCAAGGGTATTTAGCTTCGGCATGCCGAAGATAGTCGTTTCTTTCTTTTTTTCTATTTATTTCAAAATTCTATCTCATTTTCGAAAAGCACTGTAAAATCATTGAGCATTTGGCCAAGTTTACGGTGCTGGCCAACAGTTCACCAGGTTCAGCCAGAACAATATCATTTTTTGTAGTGGTTTGCTAAGCTTAACGTGTAGACCAATGATTATACTCAATTATAATGCACTGAGAGAAATCTTTTTTGAGAGTAAAATTGAAAAAGAATTCGCTTGGTATACTCTAAAGACTATTGACACTTCTAAATTGCATAAGAATTTATGTAAAATAACTTATTTCTTTATTTTTATTAATTGCTTAGGTTAATCAAAAATCTCAAAAAATAATAAAAATAAGAGCTTTTTTTATATTGTTGATGAATAAAATAAATAGCATTATAAATGAATAATTTACAACAAAAAATTCTTGTTTTCTATCATAAAAATACCTTTCTAGCTAGAAGAAAATTAATTAAAAATCCAAATAAAATCCAAAATTAAATGTTTAATATGCATTAATCTGGATCTACATTTTAATAGGAATTTAAATAGCATATATATTTTAATATAGAAGCCTTGAGTTCGTTGGGAGATCTTTAAAGACCATTCTTCCGAATCTTTAGAATTAAGAGTTATTTATTTAATTATCCTTATTCAATTAATTAATTTTCTTGCAGTGTATGCTTAAGGCGGCACGCTTTGTTAATTGAATTACAATCATAATTTTCATTTCTCACATTAATTTATTGAAAATATCAATCATTGGCGCCACAAGCATTCCAATTGTAAGTGTGTGATAATTTCATCAAATGTTTGATTATTGGCCAAATTAATTAATAAGCCAAGAAACATTTCTTGCCACCCACACAACACATTTTCCCACACAACCCACACACAATTTTCGATGGGAAAAAATTTTATAAACGATTCGAAAATATTTTCTTATTTGCGTTTCTTCGTTTCCTTATTTAAATTTTAATCGGCAATATTATAAACACTTGTTAAATAATATATACACATATGTTTATGTATTAATTGATTTATATTTGCCATTAATACTTTGTCTTTATTAGCTGTGATACTATATATATATATGCATATATATACCATTCATTCAGATGCTAATTGGATATACTATAATATGTATTATGTATTTGAAAATATTCAACCAAGTTGTTTTTGAATTATGATAGCACCACAAACGAGAGCAGACAACAATTTTGACGTCATTTTGACATATTGGTCATTTGTTTAATTTCTTTTTAATTTGCCAACAAAAAAAAAATACACATTTTGAACTAATAATTTAGCTGGCTAAAAATTAGTTATGGCCAACAGCTGCTGAATGGAAATAAATAAAAATAAAAATCGAAAATTACTAGTAGAATTGCAGAAGAGATATATAAATCAATCTCAGAGATTAGCCACTGCATAATAATTGTATTTTTATTTAGCAGTTATGATACTAGATTAATGTTTCTATGAGAGTATTATAAATGCAATTAAAATAAATATTATATTATAAAAATGAAATACATAGACACTTAATTCATAAGCAAAAATATTAATAATAACTTATTAGATTCAAAAGAAAACTAAATATAACATTGAATAAATTAAATATGTTTAAAACAGACACAAAGCAGTGTAATAATTAAAATGTTAACATATGTTAATGCTCATTGGAATACTGCTTGATTAACGCTGTTATACTCGAAATGGTCTGTTAAGGTGAGCATGTAAATGCTCTTTGAATAATCCATTTAAACCTTTATAAATTAACATAAACAAGCATTTTGCTTATAAAAATTATCTTAAATAAAAATTCAATACTAATATAATAAAACATTAAATTCTATTTTTCATAAATTCTTTAATGTTAATATTACAGACTTCTGTTATTAAACTGTCGCTTTTATGACTGATAGCTAATAAATTGTACATTTATTAAACACTTAAAGCTTAATAAATGAGCATATATATATGAGAATAAAATGAGAAGAAAAAACGGATCTCGTTAAAGTATTTTTTTTAATTTCTCAGCTCTGAGATGATGGACAGCGTCAACAACTGCGTTGGCATTTTGACATCTTGGCAGTCCAAGCATTTCGGAATTTTTTTTGAACATAACGATGGAAATTAGTTTTCGTTTACACTCTGTCAATATTTTTGAATGTTGAGTTTCTGATACGTGTTTCAGAAAATCAGAACAAGCAGTCTAAACAGTCTAAGCACTCTAAACAAGAGTTCAGTTCAATGTTGTTGCTGCTTTGACATTTGACAAGAAGATATTACCTTGATCGTCGTCTAAGATCACTTTTACAGTCTTTAGTTTCAGTTTCAGTTTCAGCTTGAGATTCAGTCTCAGTCTCAACAGATGCGACTCTTTCCAACCTGGATAATTGATGATGGCATTCACTTTTCCAGCGCCCAAGCCAATTTGTCAGATTTGTTTTTAATAGTAGCGGTGGCAAATGCTAAACTATCTTTACTTTGATCTAAACATTATCGTTGTCAAGGGCCATTAAATTGAGATATTCGAGAGCACTTAGATTACAGTCTACGATATGCTCGTTAAATGTGAGAAATAAGTATATTTTTTTTTAAAGTAAATTTAAAGTGACACCAAAAGACTTGACAAATGTTAATCAAATGAAAATAAAACTAAAAATCAATTTAAAGTTTGTAAAATGTAATTTTTTAAATATTATTTAATAAGCGAGGGCGGCTTTAAGAGTTACAAAATAAAGTTTTACATGCTTTTCAGCTGCGCTTTAAATAAGAAAATTTCAAATTTTCATATTTTTAAATTATATTTTTGCATGTGTAATCTTTGTATATAAAATATAAAAGTAGACTGTATAATTATTTATTAGAACACAGTCAGTTATACTTTTCATTTCTATTAGGTATATACAAAAAAATATTAATAATTTTACTTTTAAATAAAACTTTAAGAAATTTGCTAAGTATTTGCTTTTTTAATGGAATCTCACTTTTCCATTTAATATTAAAATTAGAGCTATATTTCTCTATTTTAATATGTTTTTCTAAAGTTTCTAACTTCTATTTTTAATATATTATAAATAGTTTGAATAAACATATAAAACGTAGTTTATAGTTTGATAGATGATCGAGAAAGTGTATTCAAAATGCCAATAACTAAACCTCAAGGCTAAACTCATTAAGATAATAACACTTTCTTGTTGAAATTTAGAATATTTTAAGATTTATTTTGTTTTAAAATTAGTAGAAACAGAAACCTGAATACAAAATGAAAACAAAAATAATATAACGACACGGTTTAAATATAATTATTAAGTTCATGACCGCCTGATTGTCACTGAAGTCAAATCATCCCATTTATAGTAATCATCAAAATGTCAGTTGACCACGGCCTAAATATAATTGTATTTGTTATGAATATATGTTATATTCACATAGATATATATATATAAATATTATGCGTGTCTGATTTGACCCTCATTTGCATTTTGCCACACACAATTAATTTGTGGAAAAACATGTTTTCTGGCACTGCGACTCGTATCAAACAAAACGGAAACAAAAATATATTTTGTTAATATAATCAAATGCATATCTGATTAATTTGCATACAAGATCGTTATCACATATTAAAATACGCTTGCTTCAATAAAAATAAACATAAAGAAGTTCATTTTATGGCCAAAATAAGTTTTTATTGATTTTCGAATATGCTACTTCTTTGATAAGGATCACGTTTAATAGAATCAGTTAGTTAAAGTTCAAAACACGTAAGAGAGGCTGTATTGAGTAAGCCAAAATTTAAAATATTTTTTTTATTTTTTATTAAAAATATAATATTGTTCAGATTATATAAGTTAGCGCGCCGTTGACTCAAAAAAAACTTTTCGTTTTGTACAATTACTAATTTTTAATTTTCTCTTTTTTTAACTGATTTTTAAAACAATTTTTGTGCGCTTTAATCAATGTTTTATGTTCGACTTAATTTGTTTGTTTTTTACAATTTATAAGAGAAATGATCAAATTTCTACATTTTATATATATTATAGATATTTTATAAATATTATATTTAATATAGAGAATTTCTATATATGGCAAAAAAGTCATAAATTTTTTATTTTTCTGCTAATTATATTAAATATAGAGAATTTATTTATATGGCAGAAAGTCCTAAATTTTTTTATTTTTCTGCTAACTCTGAAATAGTAAAATGTATTTATTTAAAAAAAATAAGGTTCAATTTTGTTAACCTTTTAGTTTACTATGCGAAATTTGGCTTTGATTTTTATATTTGCATAAATATTTTATTTATATTTTCTTAAATCGAAAATCTGAACGAAGATCGACTAGGATGTTAAAGAATATAAATATTTCTAATACCAAAAAGAATTCCTTTGACAGTTGAATACATTATTATATTCAATTCTTGGCTACAAAAAACAATCGAAGAATCTTCATTCATGATATCCTGCGAGTTAATTAGTATGTTAATTAACTTATTATCTAATTAAAGTTGAGTTGATGTAAAAGTACAAATAGTAAGAATTGAAAAACTATATCTCGTTATTTTTGCTTTTTATAAAACTTTTATGCATTTATTGGATAGACAACATACTTATTGGTTATTTTCGGGATTTGGGTGGTCTTTAATATATTGAAGAGACCTCAGGATGGCCTCGGGAACTGGAGGGGAAGTAGGCAGAGGAGGGTTGGCAGCAAGGACTTGATAGCCATACTCATTAGCGAGATATTGAATGGAAGCAAGTTCGCCCTCGGGAGATTTGTGGCTGTTCTCGCCGGTCACGGTCCAGGCGTCCTTTACGAATTCACCTTTCTGTTGGGCCGAGACGGAGTTGTCCAGTTCATAGCCATAGGCGAAATTGTCAACATTCACCTCTTGTTGGGATTTTAGAACATTGGCTTCCTCGTTGGCATAAGCCAATACCAATAGGCAGGAGAGAGCAATCTGTGAAAAGGATTTGTTAGTTTCTTTGACTCCTCAAGGATGTTGTTATTCAAGAGAACTTACTATCAATTTCATTGTGGTCGCTTTAAGACTTTGAAAGACTTACTGATAGCTAGAGTTGGCGACTTCAAACCTTTTATACGTTGTCCAATGATATTGATATTGGAGGATTGTTTCGATTCGGGTATCATTAATTTATGTAAATTAATTCTGATTTTCAGTACACATCAATATTTGAATACTTATTTTGTTTGGGCATAGCATTTGCTGTATCTTCTCCTATTCTCTTCTATACTCGTTTCGGCTTATAAACATAACAAGTTCACAGTATTTTAATAAGCGGAAATTCATATCTCAGACATATACCATCTGTCAACTAGAAAACATTTATAGACGTCATAATTATGATCATTTAACGGTGTCATTACTTTGTCGAAATGTTTAAAAAATTGATTTAAATTTAAATAAATTATACACAATATACTAGTGGGTATATTTGAAAAGTAGCTTGGAATGATACATATATTGGTAAATATAAATAAATACTTTGAATAAATATAACTGTATTATTATGCTTTCAAATATTTTATATAATTCAGAAATTGTATATATAATATAGCTGTTGATGCGAAAGCGTATCAACAATATACCGACTGCCAATTTTATTTAATTTCTCATTAAAATATTAAATTTGCATTAAATTTTTGGCATTTGTCTCTCACGTGATCAACCGGTTTACATACGTGCACTATTATTGCTTAAATTTTGGTTTTTTTTTTAACAATAGTTTAATATACACATTCCTAATATTTATACTTGCTTGCTTAGAATTCATTTAATATTGCCTGATATTGATCAAAAATTGTCCACTTTTATTTATATTTAGGTTTGTATAAATTATAAACGACCTTGACTTGGGTAGACTGAGAGAAAAGTGTATTTTTATTTATATAACTTTTCATAACGCATAATCTTGTCTAGAATATCAGCTATGAGGCACCTTGTAGCCAGGTCTAAAAAGCCCAAACACATCTTTGAACTCACATGAGTAAAAAAAAAAGATAATTTAATTTTGTTTTCGTTAATTAACAGCTTTACAAGTCCTTTCTTTTCTCAATATTAGCTCTGAATTACAATTCAAACAAGTTTTAAAATTGAATTTAATGTTTATTTCAAGATATCAAAGTTTACAAAATTGGTAAGATCTAACAAAAAGAAAATTTGTTTTCTAAATTTAAATGCCAATTCGATGAAAATCGGTTCCGATTGAAAATCCGATCAGTTTTGATAGATATCACGGGTCAAAAAATATCTAAGCATGGTCTCCAAAATGTAAATTTCAGATTCGAATGGGAAATTAATTTAGAGGTGAATGAAAAAACATAACAAATTTAACTGTTCTAAATCTTGAAATCTTTATCGAGTTCTCTCAAAAATTCTATATTATATTTGACATAAATATTATATTTACACATATGAATGTATATATTTTGATTAAAATTAATAGTCTTATTCATGCATTGCCGTTCATTAACTTTTGAACTGCTCGATCAAACTTCCTGAAAGAAAAAACAATTATTAGATAAAAGTTGAATATGAAATTGTGAAATAGCTTACTTGGAAGCGAGTTGCTCGCCCGGAATGTAAAACGGATTACAAACGGCATCTGTATAAAGCATGTGCAAATTGCGAAATATCTGTAAAATGATTGAAAATTATTTTATGCAATTTTAAATGCAGCCTTAGAGTTATATTATAAGGTGGTCTCATGCGAGAACTACCCAGTGCCTGGTCACACTTGGCACACCACCTGATACTATAACATCTTGCTAAAAATCCATTCACACATACCGCACGCACTTCGTTCTCACGCAACGCAACATTGCTGGAATCGATGACGACTATGAATTTGACTCTGGAGTTGGTGACAAAGCCGTAGCTGGAAATTAGAGATAGCTTTTAAATCGAATTCAATTGATGGATAAAATTGTGCATGTTGCTACATTTTGTGATTCTCTGTAGAGTAGAGCAATCCCAGATAGAGTTCCTTGGACTCGGGAGCACCCTTGCCAATTAGACACTTCTCCTCGACAACATCGAGTGCTGCGTGCACATGATATTGCAAATCCAATTCCCGTTCCAGGTCCGATGTTGCCAAGTACAACGGCGCATTCTAGAATATATACGCATTGGTTACAAACTGATTTTGCATAAATCAAAAGCAACTCACGTCCTTGCCAATAACAGCAATACAAAATGCCATTGTTTTTCTCCGTGTGTGTTTATATATTGGTTTACTTTAGTGCTGGACGAAACATCGATGTTAAATCGATACATCGATAACGATATTAACGCAAATTGGAGCCGACTACTTAATATGTGTGCGCGATATGTGAATGGCAAACGAAAAGAAGAAGA